>QKQZ01053026.1:0-22200 GCA_003595255.1 Solenopsis fugax
CGATTGTCTCTCACCTCGCGGAGACGAGCACAGCCGCCACCGCGCGCCAAGTCTTTCCGCCATCGCGAGCTGCTATCCCCGCGTGTAAGCTCGCCGACTTCCGTCACGCGTGCCCGTCCGAATGCGCCGCTGGAATTTCGCTGATGTTGTGAGCCAATTTGTGATGAAGCCGATCGGAGCATAATTGTGACGACAGTGGGATGAATGCGCCGTCACAACATCGCTCAATGATTAATGGCCGTTAATCGCCATCGCCTCTTGCCACTGACATAATTATAATTCAATCGACAACCGCACCAGCGCACGCCAATCTTTTGAATAATGTAAATCATTATTTTTGGAATTTCTTCTCTACATCAAGTATTGAATTAGGACGCGTGACGATGGTTAACTAATAATAAAGCAGCGACCATGACATCTCAAGCTATTTTCTTCATTCGAAATATATTAATAATTTAGAGAATTATATTTGGCTGTCTGAGAACTGAAACATACGTCAGGCTCGTCAATATCGATGCTTCATTAATACATTAATTCAATACGTGAATCAATACATTCATAATTCGATACATTAATTCAATACATTTCCATTATTTCAATGCTGGAAATAGCTCGATTATTAACATTAACGATCTGCGTTCATATTCAATAAAAGGCTCCAGGTATTCATGTCGGTCGATTTTCATTTTCTGGTTTCGAGCATTTCGCGATTACGTTATTCCCGCGAGCTCATTGTTCATTGAGCTCTCTTCGATACGTGGCGTATTCGCCGAAGCGACTTGTGCACGCGTACATACGCGAAACGCCAACTTTCAGTTCGAGTAGAGTGCATTAATTAGTAGCTGAAAGTTAGCTATGACTACCGAGTGATTTTGTTTAACCCCCTTAAAGTGAATTGGAATCTATTAACCGACCGTCCTCTTGCGCCGCCGCGCGCGGCGCAAGGATAAAGTAATCAGCCGGCGGGAACTCAGACTTTGGAACTTATTACTTCATTACAGAGCTCAGTTACAAAGATCAGATTCGGCGTACTACATATCAGCTCAAACGCCACGACGCGACGTCTTGATATCAGGAGCTTTCAAACTCGGAACCTTATTTCCGAACTCCCCGATATTCTTCGGTACTTCCTTTGTATGAAATACAGGTCGCTCTCTTTCTCTCTCTCTCTCTCTCTCCTCGCAGATACAACCTCCTGCGGAAACTTCTACGTCGGTTCGACCTTATCGAACGTTGATACGGAAATAAAACGAGATTTTATTGTCTCGAGTAATGCAATGACATTTTACAACAAGATTGGACGTTTATACAAAAAGTATAAATAATCTACATTATGTTTATACAATGTAAACTATTTTTACGTGTCATCTATAGAAAATAATGAAATTTATAGATTTAGATTTCATATAAAATAGTGAAAATTATATTCCATTTTTTAATTTTTAATACTTATTGTATATTTAGCTTCAATATAATAAAGTCAGACATATTAACAATCTTATAACTTAATTACTTTTTTGTATTGTATTATAATAATTTACATTGCTTGTGTTGATATGGAAAAGATTCGTGCAACATGACATAAACAGAAATAAATAAGCCATGTAGACATAATCTTAAAATTTGCGACAAAATCCTGTTTTGCAACAATACAACAGTTTCATGCTTTATATTTTCATATAAGATTTCGCGTTTTACAACATATATAAAATGGAAATTCTTTTAAAAAAATTGCTAGAATTGAAGAAAATTCTGAAAGGACACCCGTCATTTTCGCGTGTCGCTTTGAACGATCGATCGAATAGCCTTCCTCCGCACTGTGTCAATAGGATGGCTTTTACCTTGTCTGACTTTAGTCAATTATAACTATGTGCGACGAGACGTCGAAAATTTCAAATAGGGTAATTCTATTAAATCAAGGCGAGCGGACAGCGCGAGCGGTGAATTTCATCAAATTAAAAAGCGGCTGTGTTCGGAAAAAAGCGCATATGCATGTCCAGCAATATATATTTTTTTTAATTTGCCTTGCTGGGTGATATTGTTCGCAGTAAGTTTTTTACAGTTTTTTTCAGATGCTTATAGCATTATCAAATTCGATGATCAAATTAATTTGAGTTATTTCTAACTTCAGATTTACCATTATGTTTTAAATCCGACAATTATATTGATATGCCGTTTATAGAACTCAAAAATAGATTTAATAATTGATATTGAGATATTATTAAGCACTGAGATCCATTTCGAGCAAAATATGGAAATTTTTTTATTTTTTATGTTATTCACACATCAATCTAATACCCAATTTATTTTTACTTTTTAAATTTTTTATTTGTCATCAATGTATCTAAAATTTACGTAAATTATTGAAAATTAAAGCAATAATTCTGATCGTCGACTTTAATAATTGAACGTATTTCATTTATGAATATTTAACCGAAATTATTCCACACAAAAAGAGTTAGTACTAAATTAAAACCAACATATTCTATTTAGTAATCGTTGCATAAACAAGAATATAAAATCTTTATAAACTTTGATAATCTTAGACACATAGCGTATAATGAAAAATTTTGTGTAAAATTACATCTACTATAGTAGGTAATTTTAAGATCTATAATAGTTCTAAAATTTCACGCGTTTGTAAATTTATAATATACAAGGGTAAAATTAATTTCTTAATTTGTAATTAAGCAGATTGCAGAATTAAAATCATATGTATGGAAAATTGAGGAAATGATAATGTAACAATACATTTTGCATTATTATACATTCAAATATTGTCTCTCTGGGGTATTGTAAACAATAGAATGATTCTATGCCCGTACATAGTAATGCTAAAGGGGACAGAATTTTCACGCATGTACATTCAATTCTGATCGCACTATATTTTATAGCGATACGTGGAATATTACTGTTGTATTTTGTAATGTTACAAAAATTTGGATAATTACATAAAATATTTAAAATATTCCATCATGTGTGTAATTTTCCATATAAAATAAAATATATTTACATAATAAAAGTAAATCTACATATTTTATGCGGAATTCCATAATTTCTATAAAATTATAATACATGATTTTGTTACATTTATAGAGCTAATCATGTAATTTTTGCATTTATTATTTACGTAAATTTTTTTAATTTTTTACAGTGCAGACGTAACTTGTTTACATATGTGAAAATAAATTTTGTATAATTTTTCATTAAGAAAAATATATTTATCTTTAACAAAATTAGAATCTAGTAAAAAGGCTAATGAGAGTCTAGCGCGGTTCGTAATGCAAATCCGTGTCATAGAAACATTTTTTTATTCAATACAAAGTTCGAATGTTTCGACTCCTTTTTAAGTCATCATCAGTAGTAATAAGTTCGAGAAAGTAATAAATTCAATTGAATTATCTGGCCATCGTCGATCAGATGTGGTCAGTCACTTAGAAGTAACGCTGTTAGAAACATCACGTTACAGTGAAGCGGAATCTTAATTGTGCCTTACGGGGATTGAGAATATTTCAAAGAGTTGCGTATCCATTGCTTCATTGGTCCTCGTCGGCATCTTGGGGGAAATCAAACCTCCTCTGACAATATACACGGTGGGAAATTAGCACTTCGGGTTCGACAAACCGTGAGTGTCTCATCCACACATCTGATCGACGATGGCCATATAATTCAATTGAACTTGTTTCTCGAACTTATTACTACGCTGATAATGACTCAAAAAGGAGTCGAAACGTTCAAACTTTGTATTGAATAAAAAAATGTTTTGTCTATGACACTGATGTAATTGTTTTGCGCATTACGAACCACGCTAGACTCTCATTAGTCTTTTTACTAGATTCTAATTTTGTTAAATCTCCTGAGTCTTTTACTTAAATATTTATTTTTATTCAATAATAATTTTATGAATTATGAGGAAAATAATATTGGATAGAAGATAACAAAGCTTCAAGTTAAGAATTAGCATTATTTAATACTATTATTATCTAAACAATCATATTATGCTCTTTAGGTAATTATTATAACATTAAAATAAAAGAGAGAAAGTAAAAAAGAAATTTTGCTAAAAGTTAAGATTATCAAAGATTATCACTCTTTAAAGATTTTATATTCTTGCTAACAGTGTGAGACAGTGATTGTTAATTTAATACTAATTTCTTTTCTGTACGTGCTATTGAATTATAAATTCAATAGCAGCGATTTGCGCATTGTTCTCCAGACATTCTCAAATCTATTATCTCTCACGTTTCTGTGATCGATTGTTCTACCGCGTAGCTCGTCACCTCGCTGACAGTGCGAGATCCAAAATCAGTTCTCTCAGGCGCGAACGTCGTCTGGAAACTTCGTCATGGCAAAGCAGAGGGCGAACGGACGGCAGAAATAATTTTGTGCTCGTCGACGTGCACGTGCCTACATTCACGTGTACTCGTATGTGCGAAAAGAGAAAAAAGAATTCGTGCTTCGGAGAGAAAAGGAGAAACAAAAGAAGGACGAAGACGATGATCGAGGATAGAACGAATGAATATTCGTAATTAAAGTTGCCGTTCTCTCGGCAACGCCCGGTTTCTAAATATACGTATGTGTGTACAGTTGCGACGATGGATGAAAATAGGAAGAGAGGGAGAAAAGAGCTTGCACGACAGAATAAGCTTGCAGTAGACATCGCGACGTCGTCGTCTGAATGTGCGTTCGGTTAGGTCAGTTATCGCGGAAACTCGAATTCTCGAATCCTTGGACTTGTTTTGCACGCACCGTCAATTACACAAATTGCTGCCATTTGGACCAGACGTAACATAAAGTCTGGCTTGTAACTGATAGGTGTTAATTATCGACGTCTGGCAACGTGATTATTCAAACGCGAGATGAGGTAAAATTTGGATGGACGTTATGAATATTGATACTGATCCTATAAATTCTACGATATAAATCTATCTCGAAAAATATAGAAAGATCATCGTCTATAAATACGGCTGATATATTTAATTTTTTATTAGATAGCCGATGAAGCTAAAATTTCCTCTCCCGTATGATTCGCATCATAAAACATCGTAGCTTCATATCACTACAACGTTATTTTGCGCCGCTTGCCTTGTTCTCACAAAGATAGACTGTAACCATGAGAGGAGATAGGTCAGTAACCGTTTCCAAACTCCCACCGCCCTTCCAGTGCTGTACCGCAATAAAGTGATGCGTTTTCGCCATGTTTGAACAAATATACGAACTTGTACAATTTTAATAGATTAATTCAAAACACCAGATTAATTCGATAACGATTTCACATTGAAATTGACGAAATTTCACATTAAAAAATGATATTATGACATTAAAATAAATATTTACTTTAAGCCCAATGAAGTAAAATTATATGGAAAAGGTGCGTGAATAAACGTAAGGTGCGTGATTTAGTTAATTTGTCTTAACAGATTTTGTCAATAACTTTTTCATTTTAATAATAATTTTTTTTCAATTTTCTTAATTAAGCGAATATTCTTACTTTCAATACTCTTTTTAGATTTTTTTAAAAATGTAAAAGCTATAAATTTGAAACTTGACACATTTTTTCTTTTATATTTGAATGTTCTTTACAAATTTTTTCAAACATTAGAAAAGATTTCTAATGTTTGAATTTGTAAATCTGTGCGGGTGTATGAAAGAAATATTGATCACTGTTACAATTATTTAAGATGTTAAAATAGTCTGAAATTAAAAAAGTAAAAAATTTTAATCTATATAAATGCAGTTCCCAACCTACAATTTCAAGTTAAATAATTGATTTTCATGATGGCATTTTTGCACAGAAATCAATTATTTAACTTGAAATTGTAAAAAATGTAATTTTCTCGCTTCTTTGTTCGAGAATTTTTTTTATTGAAAAATCCATAAATCCAAATTTCTATTTGATTGTAGAGAAAGAAAAATGTGAATATCTTCTAAAAAATTTGAGTCAATCGAATTAAAATTAGATGAATTATTACGATAAAATATATGTTTTAAAAAATGTTATATTTTGAAAAAAAAACGTATTTAAAATTTAACAAGCAATTTATACGTTAATAAAAACTTTTATATGTCTCTTATCTTTAATTTGTTCTCTCCTTTTTTCTCTGTCTCTCTCGCTTTCTCTGTTTAAAACCAGCTGCAAAGAAAAAAACAATAAAAAATCTGATTTAAATAATGGCTTTTGTAGTAAAAATGATCTTATTTTATTGCAATTTTAGTTAAATGCAATAATTTTTAAAGGGATAAATAAATCTAAGTGAATTTTTGCACAAATATTTATCTAAGTTTTATTAGTATATATAAAAAATGTTATTTAATTGATAATGCTACTTCCTCATCAAGTAACTTGCAAATAAGTGCTACAAAACGTAATATTATGTAAGAATAAAAAACAAACAAAAAATTAAATAATTTTAAATCAATAAGAAAATAATGCTTAAATTTTACACAGAGTCTCAAGCGTCATAATACAATAACAATTTACGAAATTTTTAAATTTTTAGTACTTCGAGATATGGCACACATACATCATTAAGAGATATAAGTAAAAATGAGCTTCTTTAGAGAGAGAGAGAGAGAGAGAGAGAGAGAGATTTTGTTACTCTGCTTTAGCTACATCAAACACATACTTATGATCTTATATTCCTATTTCCATTTCTTATTTATCTTATTATTCTTAAATTTAGTTATTTTTATGTAACTTAATTTAACTTATTATTCTTTATATATTATATATATTATACTCAAGCTATTACATCAAGTATCTTCATTTTACTTTTCTTTTTTATTTATTGCAATATTGCTCTCAGAACGTGTGTACATGAGTATATACGGAAAATAAATGTATGTGAGTGTTTGCAGTGTATTGAGTTTAAATCTAAATAACCCTGTGCACACAGATCAGTCATTCCTACAGAACTTAAAAAACAATGCATGATCGTGTTAGACTCTCTCTTTAAACATACATATCTCTTTGAAATATCCATTTATCTTCTATTTTGTGTTCGCTAAGTTCTTCGGAGAGCATCCACGTGGAAATATGCACGTGACCAAAGCGAACACGCTAGCGCACCAATCGCAGCTCCATGTTTGGCGATCTCTACTATGGAGAGAGAGAGAGAGCCAAGAAGAGCGAGTTAATGGCGATGGAGCTTCCTTGTGAGACAGTACCAATCTGATCGCGTTTGCACTATCGCTTCTGGCTCTTGCTCAGTTCGCACTCTTTTTCATCGAGTTCTCGCGAGAGAGCAAGTTTCCTCTTGAGTTTCATCTCTCCTCTTAGAGTATTAAATACGCGTGTTAAAGTGTTCACCATGGGTACCGTGGCTTTAAGTAAGTTTAGTGAAACGAATTCGGTAAAATAAATTAATGAGATGAAGCACAGACCTATAGTTTTTAAAATGAATTCGAGTGTAGTTTACGTTTACAAATGTGGGTGTAGTTTACGTTTACAAATGTGGGGTTTATATTAATGCAAGTAAAACGTCACAGGACTTGATAATAATTATGGAAACCATTATAAATGCCTTGATTAAAAGTTAAATGTCATTCGTTGCTCAGCAATTATTGAATATAACATAGAAATAATAATATTTAACATAGATATAACACATATGTATATATTATATAACATTACATCTGTTATATTCAGTGTTTACTGGATACCCATTAAAAAGATTACTTGTCTCATGTGTAATGACCATCTGGTGCCTACGTATACCACAAGTGTCAGTTTCATGTTTCACTCGACTGTATCACTGTCCAGTAAATACGATTACAGTCTACTGTGAAGCAATTAAAAACATGTAAACAAAAATATTGATAACACTTTTGAACTTGTATAAAATGACAGTCGTATCAAACTTCAGAATGAATTCACTGTAAATTTGAGCACTTTGAAAAAGATTATCATTTGTTTTTGAAAATTAAAAGTTATAACACTCTGCGTTTCAATCCTCTTTCAGTTTGAAAGCATATTCGTAAATCAGAATAGTTTGCGAAAGTTTTGTTTCTTCTGATAGTTGAAAACTAAGAACTTGAAGAATCGCACGTACGCTTCAATAAAATATCAAATAAATGTCTAACAATGTCCAGCAAAATAAAATTCCAATCCCCTTTCTATAAATGGAGCTGTTGCTCTGTGCACTATGCTGCTATGCACTGTTTTTATTAAATCATGTTTGCTTAAATTTTTATGATCAGTAACATGGCTCCTCTAAATTTTAAATCAAGATTTATACGGCCAAGCATAAAATTCGAAATTTTAATATATTTTCCCCAAGATTCGCGGCAAGAAATGAAAAGTTATCGATCTTTTGTAACAATTGTAACGAGACAAGTGTATTACAAAAATTTAAGTAGCTCCCATTTTTAAAAACTTGTAAAATGTTAAATATGAGTAAGCTATTACGATCGCGTATTTGAATGTACTAAGTATTAGATAAATAATTTTTTCGTACGTTTTTTTTCCTAATTCTAGTTTTATTTTCCAACAGATCGTCAAAGAAACGAAGAGCCTGAAGAGATGCAACGGTGTCCATATCTACATGAGATGAAAGAGCGCTTGCTCTCCCAGCCGACACCAACTGATAGTTTAGACATGGAACGACTCGACGGTGGTACTCCTGTTAAGGAGGCTAATCTGCACAACGATTATCCGGCGCATATGAATCAAGGTGTAATACCCGAGCCTCCAGAAATGCCTGATTCTTTGATTGGCACCGTTGTCAAGGTAATTAATATCGTAATAAAACCTAATAAACACCAAATTATAGTTATATAAATGTTAGTTGTAATTTCTTACTGATAACTGTTATATAACAGTTGAGTGGAAATTACAACATTTATATAACTCTAACTTGCTGGAAATATACGTATATTAATAGAATGTCGCATCCGCATATATGTTTAACACTAGAAGTACCGAGCGGTCATTATATGATCGCGTTTCTACTTTTACATTAGTATTATATTTTTTATATAAAAGATATGAGTATCTCTGAAATTCTTTTCAATAATTATGTCCTTTATAATAAAATATTTGGCTTTTAATTACATTTTTTATTTTATAATTTATAATTTATTCGTTTTAGTAAGAAATGTTGGTACTTTTAGTGCTAACCAGAGTTTCTTTGGTCAACGATCTATTTTTAGCAAAAATGTCGAAACACAATAAATACGTATTGCTAAAGATCAAGTTGATCAAAGAATCTCCGGTGAAAAGAAAACATTCAGCGATTTTCGAACATTCCATGTAACCATAAAATAAAATTAGATTGCAATGGCATGAGGTACAATTGCATTCGACATAATTTCAAAAGTACTACGTAATAATAATTCCGACAGAAGTTTTATTGGAAATGTTTAAATTCATTATTGTTATGGTGATTTCAGCTGAACTCCGATGGTTACGGCTCTCACACGTCGCCTGCGCATGCAAGGCAGCCCCTAGTTCCACAGAATTCGAATAACCCACCCCTCTGCTTCACTCCTACGTATTCCGGTCCAGCTAATGGCATGCTGCCAAAGAATGCGAAGTAAGTATACACTCTGGCAAATACAAGTTTGTAAGGTCCTTGACTGAGAGATATATGTTAATGTCTCCATTCTGTGAAATGATATTTAATATTTCTACGAAATGTGTTTAAATATTTAACTCGACGGGAAGCCTCTTTTTGACAATATTAGTTAATATAGTTGATAATATTAATAAACATTTTCATTGGTGAACAATATGAAAATATAAGGTACCTAAAATTTTTATTAAAAAGAGTTTTTAAATTTCTATTTTTATTATTAGAATAGAATTGTATTTTTAATAAAAACTCTATATATTGAATGAAGTTTTTAAAAATATAATTCTAATTGTTAGAAAAGATTCACGAAATTTAAATTAATTAAACGAAATAGGGGCCAATGAGAGTCAAACGCGGTTATAGGTACGTACCGGTAATTTCTCCATATTTATTTCAAAGATGGCTCGAACTTGGGTTGAAACGTTCGAACATTTTTAACCATGTATTGAAAATTTTTTAAATAAACATGAAAAATTTATCGGCACGCACTAATAATCGCGTTTGACTCTTATTGGTCCCTATTTCGTTTAATTAGTTTAAATATAATTCAATTTGAATAGCAATAGTACAATACTATTCTTAAAAAATAAGATAATTTAACTGGACGTTATGCAACTCAGGTTATATTATAATCAGTGTTCGCTGTTATCTACATAAAATTATTTAGATAATTATTTAGATAAATAAATAGCTTTATTCTTATCTTTATCTAGATTATAATAATGTAAATTATCTCCATCTTTAATCAAAGGAGTGTTGTTTTTTTCAAAAATAATGTAAATAACAACGAGAAAAATGTATTGGTCTTAGCTTAAACCTCCAAGTTACCATTTATATTCCAACAAGAAAAATTTTCTAAGTGATAACAGGATTGCGTTCCAAAATTCACTGTCAGTACTGAAAATCTATAGTACACGTAATGTGAACTGGCGCTGTATAAGCATGTAACTCAAATTGTATAGATCAGTAGTATTATAATGCAATATTGAAATTGCTCCAAAACTATAAATTCGAAAACTTTAATAAGGACATTATTTGTTAGTCATTATATAATGTGAATTATATATTCCATTTATTTCTTAATTTAGAATTTTATTTGCGTATTGATTCAAACAGAAATATTTTTATGTCAGATTAAATTATTAAAGAGTTTTTGTTTTTAAGTAACAAAGATTTAGAAATAAAAATGTGAATATATTGTTTTCATATCCTACATTATTCTTCTCAATATCGATATTAAAATCTAAAAGTATATTAAATAAAACTGTACATAATTTTATCTTTTATCTAGATATTAAAATTAATTCTAAGTGACATGTAAATGTCTTTATTTTATCTAAAATAAAATAAATGACATTTACATGTCACTTAGCTTATCTTTATCTAAATAATTTTAAGTTATCTAAGCGCAACATTGATTACAGTATAATTGAGGGGATATATTATTATAATATAATATTTTCTTTCAAAATATTTGGTGTACACGTACGATTCGTTCTGCACATTATCAATGTGAAGTAAGCAAAAACATCCGGATCGTTCGTCTAACCCGAAAATCATCGCACCACGTGGAACGATATCGAGTCTCAAGTGTGTTGCTTATCATTAAAAAGCCCCTGGAGGCCTTCGGGCTACTTAAAATAGCCTTCAAGATACTTACTTCAAGGCAGTTACATGTTTTACGATCTCCGATACTTGCAGACCGTGTCCGTTCGCTTGGTGTTTTAGCAAGCGAGTGGCTTATAATAGAGTCAGTGTATTTGTGTATTTCAAGCTTATATATTTAGCCGGGGTATATCGATCTAATATATAATTAGAGGGATGTTATTAATTGCTTAATGATTATCTAAAAAATTCTGATAAAATTGATAAAACGGAACTAACGTAAAACGCAGGATAAATATTTTTACGACGATATTTTCAATGTAATTTTATGTACTTTGCAGGGACTGTAAATTAATTAGCCGCATAAACGCGTTCTCTTGTGATTCATTTACGAGATGCGATAAATTTGAATAGCGTTAGACAATTTTGCGATAGAGATTACCGAATGTGTTGTAATGCGCGAATAACTGACGCAACAATTTACGATTGGCAACAAATAATTAGCTGAATAACGGTATTAATATACGCTTTTAAAGAGGAATATAATTTTGAGAGCTCTCTCTCTCGGGCAGTGATATGTAGAATTAATAAATTTGATCAATAATCATTTATCCGACAGATTAAAAATTAATGCGGAATAAGATGCGCAAGATGGAATTCACTGAAAATTCGTAGAGTGTAAATTCGAAATTACGAAGATGAGAAGATCAATTATGTAACAGAGTTTCATCATACAAAAACTTAAAAGTACATAAGGTAAACGTCTTAGTGACTGAACAAGTTTGTATTCCCGGACATTGACAAGGAAACTTATTATTAATAATCTTAAATGTGTTTTCCTTTATAAAAACTTAATTATTCGTATTAAGATATTCGTAGATTATTTTAAAACAAAATTAACGTTTAAAAAACATAAATTTGTTACACAACTAGATTAGAGTTCATATTTCAATAATGTTCCTAAAATTTTTTTAAGAAACATGTATTTGTGAAGATAATGTCTTTTTGTGTATATTTATTTCATAAACGATACAATAAGAACAAGTATTTAGGGCAAGCATTTAGGACATTAAAGAGAACAAGTGCTCTTGATTGTCCGGATATTGGTTCATTTAAATGCTTTACAATTCAGTGAGAAATAATAATGGGACATTGATGTGACATCGAAATCAAACTGATATCATTTCGATGTCATTAGGTTATTTCTCGCTGAGAAGTTTTCATTATTTCCAGAACAATTAAAAACTTTCATATCTTTATATTATTATATTAATAAAACTTTAATATTTTATATTTCAGTTAATTATATAGTCACATTATTTCATATATATCGCGAAATCTTACAAAAATTCTTTGCTCTGCATCGTTACATGTCCATGGTTACTGGGATATTTATCTTATTTCGCAGTTTTCTCCGAACGTATAAACTGATTTGTTAAAAGCTGACTACGAAAGAAATTGAAGAATCAGCTAGGAAATTCGTAGGGGGATGACTGCCGATATTGCGCAAGAGTTCTCTCTCGTTCCGGGAAAGAGATCATTTCCCATTCCAAGATAAATTTTGGCTCATCATCGTTTTTGCGACATCTCTCATTCAGAGTTTAGTTCTAGGGACGTGGAATCGTGGCAGCACTGCCAGCGGGTCTCGAAATCAATACTGCTGTGCGTGAGTGTCTCGCCTGTCGCAATCCTTGAAACGCGATATTATAGCACGCAGAAAAATACTACGAAAGAGCTGTTGCGCCTGATTCAATTGCATAAGCCGGGTTACCACGCGATTCTTAATTCCCCGCTTAACTCTTTTATACTTTCTCGCCACTTTAATTAATGCGCAAAGAAAAAAAAGAATCAAAGTAATGAGCCGAAGTAAGGGTATTAGATAGAAAAGATGATGTTGAATACGTGTTTAAAACTGAACAACTTTATGATATTTCTTACACCTGAAAAGCGAAAAGAAAAAGCTGCAAGTCTTCTTACATCTTTTTACGTCTTAAAATCGCCTTAAATAAATTAAATTATGCATTTATTGATTGTAAAGTATCACGTTTCACACTCGTGTTCTCTCAACATATATTTGAGAATCTCTGTATGAAAAAAGTTACGACGTCGTGGAGCCCGAGACTGAGAGATGGACCGTTGCCAAACTTCGTTATTTAGCCACTAAATAATATAAGACTTCGCTACCCAATATTGCGAAAATGTGTCGCGATACTCTTGTAAAAATCAACTCCTACCAACTTACAGAATATCACACGAGAATATCTCGCAGCATACTTCGAATCTCTCGAATCTTCGGATCGTCGATGAAGATCAGTAATCCGAAGCGAACGTTTTTAAGAGGCGTTGCAAGCAACATACAAACGCGCTGCGCGTGTATCTACACCTACGAGATCCGTTGCTCGAATACTCTCAACCGTAATTCGTTTATCGCTGCACCGTCAAAAAGCCGGGGCGATCCCGTTCCTCGGCAACGCTTTTTCCAATCACCGCAACGGCGTGTATACGCGGCGCGCAATAAATTCCGCCGAATTCTCGGAGCGGCCTGGATCGGCCAATCGAAAAGCAATTCCGGCATTCCGGATTGGCAATCGGTCAGGTCCGTCTTCGCCGGCTCGTGCGCACTTCCGTTCACCGACGTCATCGATCGATCGGCTTACGACAATCGGTACTGAGGCATGCACCGAGACAGCACGCGCGCGCGATCGAGAAGCTCCTCGCGCGACAGGATGATCTTTGACTCGGAGCCGAGAGACACGGCAGCGCCGAGAGGGTCGTACCAGCGCGAATTTCGCGCGTGAGGAAGGTCAGTGACCCCGGCGGAAGCGTTATCGAGCGGGTCAGTGGGTCGCAGAACCACGGAGCATTTCGCCCCTCTTCCCCCTGCAGCCGCCACCCACCCCCGCGTTCAACTATCTCGCGCCGGCCACCTACCACCCCCTCCCTCCCCGCCACTTGACGTCTTCTCGTGGAAGAGCGGCGGCTGTACCGAAACGGCGTACGCGCTTCAAACCTTCTCGACTTTGCAAAAATTCGTCTTTCACCTGGCCAGAATTCTCTAGCAGCGGGGATAACAGCTTCTCTTTCAAATGAATATGCTTTAGTCGAACTAAAACATCGTACACTCTGAGTCTTCGCGTAACATTCTTGCTGAATAAAAAAAAGAGTGACGTTATTTCGTACACTGCAGTTAAAAAAATCGTCTCTTTGGCACAGGAAGGTTTTATCAGTTGACTTTTGATTTACGTGAACGCTCTTCTATTATTATATTAAAATATGTACTTCTGTCAAAGAGTCAATAGAAAAATTCTACGATGGACAATTTCCGATGCGTTTATAAAGCGCGTTAAAAATTTGACGCCTATTTCACGCGAATAATGAGATGCCATTGAGACTTCTCGCGTCTCTCGAACGATGGGCTCGTCGATGAAAATGAATTGGGAAAGAGATGGGCGGGACATGTCTGCGGAAAAAATTCATAGCAGACGACAGCAGCGAATTCTCAGCGGGACAAAGGCAACTCCTCCCTAGGTAGCTCCTGTCGACAGAAATCACAGGGGTGTTCAATAAGCTTCGACGCCGAAAAACAAGAAAATATCCGCTCTGATACGCATATCCCTCCGATAATCGGCGGGGGCATAAAAAAAAATTTAACGAGGGTTGTAAATAATTCAAATATTACTGCAATTTTCCAAATGTAGAAACAGAGAAGAGACACGTACGTATATGTCAAATATAAATGCAGATTTAAATATGAAAAAAACCGGGCAATGTAAGATTCATGAATCGCAAGTAATTTACCAAAAATATCAACGCAGCCTCTAAAGTGTCTTTCTGGAAAAAAAAATATCAAGAAACAGCCTTATACCTGAGGAGAATTAATATGAAATTTTCCGGAAGAGAGACGGTATTCTGAGGTGCCCAAACGAAGAAAAAAAATCATAAAGGAGAATTGGAGATGAGGTTTAGAATGGAGAACACGCGAAAATATGTTGCACCAGCTTAACTATGCAAATGAAATTAGTTCACTAGAGTAATCAGAGAAATGGATGTGGTTTCATTTTACACATGAAAATTAGCTAACAACAAAGGCATGTATGCATAGTAATGCGATTGATATCACCAACGTGTTCTGCGGGAAAATATAGTAGAATGAGAAGTGCTCTCGACAAATTTGCCCCCTCCAGATGAAGAAGTCGTTTCTTTCTTTGCGGAAACAGAACGTTGTACCGTTAAACATCCTCGAATTCTTCATCGCGATTTCCCGCGTCCAAGACGCGTTTATGGCTGTAAGGAGGGAGAGGGGGGATTTCAAGAAGTGGTCGACGACACGAAGGAAAAATCCACAAAGACGTAAAGACGCGGGAGTTCGCCGAGGCGGAGAACGTAGGGCGTCGGAGAACGTATAAGCTGACACGAAGAGGATGGGAGACATCATCTCCCCCGAGGAGGGAAGCAGAGGAGAGCTAGAGAGAGAGAGAGAGAGGGAGAGCGAGTTAGAGAGGAAGGAAGAGAGAGAAGGAGGGAGAGGAAGGGTGAGAGGAAGGGGGAGAGAGAGAGAGAGAGAGAGAAAAGTGCACCCCCGCGGCTCTATATAGACCAAAAGCTCTCGCGTTCGTATTGCGCTTGTGCGAGAAGCTGCCGTTGCCCGGGAAGAGATCTCCCGGCCAGCCTCAGTCTCCGGGATGCTGGGGGCGGCGATCGTGATTCTACCCCCATTCTCGTGGCGCTCTGATAACACAGCCCGACTGATTGCAGCGCGGTCCCGTTCGCTCCTCGGCGGCCACTCGAATTAGCCCTCGTCTCTTGCGCTCGCTCATCTCGCTCGGCTCGGCGCGCGCGAGTAGAGGAGCCCGGGCTCCCGTTGTCTCCCTTGAAACGGAGGGTCCACCCTCCGTCGGCGCCGCCGTTGCCGCATCCGTCCATCTATCCCCTGTCTCCCTCTTTCTCTCTCCGGAGATCCCAATCCGCCCTCCGTCCCTTCTCCGCGTCCACGCTTCACACCCTTTTCCGCCGAAGCCGGGGCGCAGTCACCGCGAGGGCCTTCAGCCAACCGCCTCTGGCAGGTGAGTCTCTCCCGTCATCTGTCGTCGCGGGTGCGTCGCGACGCTCAAAGTGGTGGTCGTTGTCGGTCAGCGGAGCGTACAGTGCACTAGGACCCTGGGAGATTCAGCCGCGCTCGTGTGTGCACGGAATTTTCCATTTAGCTCATTCGACCAAGTACGCGAGATCAGAGACCTACGTATTAGGTCTTGGGGACCTTTGTTTCTTTCTCTCTCTTTCTCTCTCGCTCGCTCTCTTTCTCTCGCTCGCTCTCTCTCTCTCTCTCTCTCTCTCTCTCTCTCGCTCTCTCTCGCTCTCTCTCTGCCTCACTCTTCCTTGTTTTTACTCTATCTAGCTCTTTCCGCCATTGAGGTGCTTCTTGGTACCGCTTACGCATTCTTCCCGATTCGTCCATAAGCTTCCACAGCTTTCTCAGCTTCCTATTCCTCCGCAATTCTATTTTGCATGGGCGATTTCGCCAAGCTTTACACATTACAGAGTTCCCTTTCTCGTTTTCGCACAATGAAAAAAAATCAAACGATATTACTCGAAAATTTATCGTCGTAGATGAATATAGAATACACAAATGTCAAAAATATTTTTTTATATATTTTTTACGTTATATTTCACGTACACATCTATATATGTATCAGACGCAATCTATTACCGGTCGTATTACGCAGTACCTCAGCATCACGAGAAAGGGTGTGCTCCATTTCTGCGCTTCAGCGAAGGGAGCTTTAACGTTACCGAAGTACCAAAGCGCAGGCGCTTCCGGCGGAAAAGAGAAGCGAGCGATTAGGAATTTAATCGACTTGAATTACTTGACTAAGTCGTAAGGACGTGTAATTCGCGATAGTCAATTAGTTAATACGACGGCCCGATTGAATTCGATTAATATCCGAGGCGTGCACCAAAATGGCCGCACCAGGTACCAGCGCTTCCGAAACACGACCACCACGTAGGGGGCACTTGAGCTCGCGGGGGCATTAGATCGATTTGTTACGAGATCGTTGAGTATCCCTTTGACGATCGTCAGGAGCCCGTGAGACAGGACGAAATCCACGATGGTGGGCGGTGGCGACTGTAAGGTCGCTACCGTGGAGGTAGAGGCGGCCGCCGGCGGCGACAACACGGCGACGCTTCCGGTCACCAGGCCCCTCAATCCGCAAAACTCGCCGCCGAATGCACAGGACAACGCCGAGAAGAACAACGCCGCGAACAAAGAAATGGAGCTGAAGAACGTGCGATCTACCCCGGCGAAAAAGTAAGGCGCACGCTGTAGAGACGAACGAATAAAAAAAATGATTGTTTTATTTAACGATTATCCTATCGCAAACGTGTGCTAATTTCGTAGAGCTAATACGTATAGTAGATAGAGCCAGTTTTTTTCTTTGCACCGCCCGTTTCTTCCGGGATGATCTTACGCGATTCTTTGGATATTATTGCAGAGCGCTTTTACCGCAAAAAATACATAAATATTTTTCATTCATACTAAATATATTGAATGAATATGTTTCTTTTTCGAGAGTAACATTGTCCTAGAAAAAAAAAAATGGGACGTGCAAACCCAGACCGCACAAAGTTCAAAATTGGGTCATGAGACGTCTTTAAGATTTTGGACTCTCTTCGTGTTGTCTGGGAATATTCTTTCTATTTATCTTTACAGCTCGCTACTTTTGACCCTCACAAATTCGCTGAAGAGCGAATGATAAGCGAATTTTGAATATTAAAGGGTCTAAATGTTTTTTCATGCAAGAATGAAATCTGGGTCAAGTATAAACGTCATTTAGTCCGGTTGCAGTGCGCATGCTAATAAAGCATAATTATTTAACGACATGTTAATTACGTGCTTATGAATATATAAGCTTACGGTCTGGCGTGACTTACGGTACGCGTAACGCCGATCTTAACCAACCAAAAGAAAGTCAAAAAGTCAATTTATTCAAGAGTAAACTCGAATTTTGCTTCGCGTCTTACAACGACATGTCGAAACTTGTATAATATAGCACTGCATAATTACTGATTAATAAACATGTCATTTACTAAGTATATTTTATTGCTATTGAGATGTTCACAAAGATGTTCGCAACTAATATTTCCTTCATTATTTCTAATAGACGTTAAACGCGTTATTCGCAGTTCTCGAAAACAAGCTGTTTCATAATGCGCAATATTAATTTCCGGGTACTCGTGTTACGTGCGAAAGCACAAATGCTTCATAGCTTCAAGATTGGAGAACATTGATATATCTGTCTACACGAAAACGTCGGTCTCTGAAGCGTGAAAGACAGCGGACCGTCAAATAACCGCAAAACGAATGCGAGTGAACCAAGAATAGAAATAGTGAAATGAGGGACATAAATACCAACCAAATAAAATTATGCACGATAAAGAAAATATGCTACGATCGATCGTCTACATAAGATAAAGTATTGAATAAAATATATAGATGCAGCAAAACATTTTACGTGTTATAACATTCATAAAAGTAATCTTTCGATGCAATTGCATTAGAAATAAATTTCCATTGTTTCTACTTTTCGGATATTCCGTGTTAAATTTATTGGTGGAGTAATCGCCTTATTGCTCACAGAAGAAAGCGTTGATCATGTTACCCTCGTACTACTCGTATGGAACATCCGGTCTGCGAGAAAATAGTAACGGAGGGCCCGAAATGGAAACGAGATAGTCTAGTTTGGTTTGCATTTCTATTTACGACGTAGTTCGTTAACCCGTATGCAGCTGGATACGTGTATCGCTCGTATCACATATGTGTACGACGTGCATAATACACACACCACGCAATAAATGAAAATTAATCATTCTGCCTTCAAAGAGATGTCGATTGAAACGTCAATTGAAAGAATAGAAGAAAATCCTTCCTAATTTTTATTTTTACGAAATAATTTATCAACTACAAAATTGCGATTACTAACGTTTGTTTTCATCAAATTAACTTTAGTCTCGGTTTAACTTACAATTAGTCTTTATCTTTCTCTGATTTTTAGGATTGGAGAAAGATGAAAAATAAGTCAAACTGAGATTTAATTTACATTGGTAAAAACGAACGTAAATTGTATTTCTTCTAAAATACCACTATTTTTTTTTATTTTCTTGCGTTTTTTTATATACTGTTTTAAATGTTTACGAACGTTTGCTAACAGCACACTTCATCCAGGGGATGTCCCAGGGACGTCCTTAGGACGTACGGATGTCCTTTGGACGTCCCACGGGCGTCCCTGGGAGATCTGTGCTGTTAGAGTAAGAAGGAAAATCTGTGTTTGCGTACGTGTGCGCACGTATGTAAAAGGTGGTGTAAAAGGTTGTGTCAACATGCCTGTTGACACAAAAGCTATATAGAGCCACAGATAAATCGGACAGTTCGCGTGCTACTTTTCAATTGACTAATATTGATTTGACGACAAGTGAGTAGCCATATGCATTTCGCGACGAAGCAATAGGTGGATCTCGGATTACACAGCCGCAGTAGCAATTGCATTAACGCGGTCTCAAGCCGATGCCACCGGCAGTCTACGCGTCGCGCCCGCCACAAAACAGTGCCGCCACAAATCTCTCGCGAGCGCAATTCACCCTAAATTTAATTAACGCGGAAATTGAAATTTCCATTCGTGTTGCGAAACACGGGCGCGCGACTTATACGATTTCGAGATGCCGTGTGATTTGTAACAGTTTTGCGAAATTGTGTGCCGTGCCGCAGCAGTGGTTTTACGAAATTTGTGGTAATGCGAAAGTGTCGAACTGCTCGTGTGCGTGCGCAACAGAATGTAGAATTAAAAAAAAAAAAAATGTGATCGATTCGCGAAAGCTTAAGAAATTCACTTGACTTATTGCAATCGTTAAAAATTCTACTGATCTCTCACGGTACGAAAAGAAGTCAATCGGCCAGAGAGCCAGAGCGGTAATCAAAGAGAGAGTCGATGCAAATCCGATTATCGCCAATCATAAAATTACTACAGACGGCTTCTCTCGTTGACAGGCAAAGTAAATAGGTCGGAAATAGATGTCCGAAGAGACTCTGCCCTTTTGTGGGACAGAGATAAGAATTTATCGATTGGAGATGTAAATGCCGGTCGTCTGTACAATTTTTCCAACGCTTATGTAACTCTCAATAACCCTGCGTAATTTTATAATATTACGTGCAACGTACAGGCGATGCAACGATCGACTTGATTTGAACGAGCGCGATTTCTAATTCGTCCGATTCGAGCACGCGAACGGTTTGATTCACGGATGGAGATGCCGCGAAACGCTTGAAAGGATTTGAGAAAGGATAGAGCCTTGAAAGGGATTGAGGCGAGGTTAAGCCCATAAGAGGGCGAGGAAACAGGGAGGAGCACCGGCGGCGCCGAAAGTAGGTACTTCGAGATATCGACCAGCCAGTCTGGACCGTTCCACGTCCGCGCTGTTTCCATTTTCTCGTTCGCTCCTTGTTCGCAACTGGAAAAAAGGCTGAGCTGCAACACCGCCTCTCTCTCTCTCGTACATAGCAAAAAAGATTACGAGACACTTATCTTCGACGTGCTACTGCCATTCTTAGCTTTAGAGAGAGAGCAGAGTCAGTTTGCTAACTTGTCCCCAATCGTACAAAATCTGTAATCGCGAAATCCAAGATATGAGATTCGAGGAACGATTGAAATAATCGATTGCTTTCGACATTAAAAAAATATATAGTATATCCCAGAGTAATTTTTTTTAACTTGTAGAGATCGCAAATATTCTGTGATTGGATGACTCGATATCGGGAGAACGCATAACGAAGCGAATACATCGAGATGTTGAACAATATCCAAAACGAGAAACTCCTCACCTATTGTCATTGACGCGATCCGCCCATGTCGGCCCAATTGTGGCGAACAATAGCCGCGGAGTCTCTGCCCGATCAATCCAATTAGGAGCGGATTAGTTACATGATTCCTCAGCTAATTAATATCAAAGAACTAAATTTGCGCATTGCAATTAACACGCTTGTTCGTGCTAAAACGCCGAAGCATACAAAATACATCAAAATCATTAAATGTACACTGAGAGAAAAAATTGTTTTTGATGAAAAAATGTATTTTCTTAAAATCCCATATATTTTAATGCAAGCATTTGTTTATTCTGTTTAAGTAAATATATATGCATATTACTTTAAATATATAATTTTTGTATGTTTACATTTTTTACATTTAAATAATGATTTTACAAATAAGCTAATAATATAATTAATTTAAATTGTTTCTTATATTAAAAAATCTGGTTATACCTTGAATATAAAAATAATCTGACAGTAAATATTTTCTAGAACTGAAAGAAAAGAATAGCTGATTAAAAATTATTTCTTTATTAGTTTACATAAATATATCAATTAAGAAATTTTTTAATTTGACTACAAGTAAATAAGCTCTCTCTATTAGGACTCGAATAAATAATTTTTTTGTTTTAAGATATTTTTTTTCTCTCAATGTACGCTTCTCTATAGATTCTTCAACCGATTTGCAACAACTGATTTTCCTTCAGTAGAATCGCTAAAAAAAACTTTGACTTAGAGTTCAATTATAAAAATACGTGATATTAAAAAAAAATAGAAGGATGAGACGGTTACATTTCCTCAGGATAAAGTCATCTCTAAATTGGTCGAGGAAGCAGAGGTGGTCAGATGAATGTCTTCCCCTCCGTGATTCCGTGTTACCTTTTATGTAATAAACTGTGGCAGGTCAAAGCGTGACTGCTTTAAATAAAAGCTACGATTCACGCCTCCCGTAAGACGGAAAATATCACCACCTCTACTCTAACATCCGGGGGAGGAGGAAGAAAAAAATCTCTGACACGAGTGTACAAGCTCGTGTAGGACACAATAAAGTCTGCACCCCAACCCATGAAATGCCACGGTGACAAAGGGCGGTTAAGCCCTTCTCGGCGTAGACGCATCGCATACATACGTGTCGTCGTAGCGCGACGCGCGGCGCGCGGGCGTCGT
>QKQZ01053029.1:0-19547 GCA_003595255.1 Solenopsis fugax
CGGCGCGGCGCGGCGCGGCGGCGTCTAAATCTCTCCTTAGTCACGTCACACCGCCTTGATTCCATCCGTCCCCCTCGGTACCCTCTTCGCCGTGCTACTACGCGCGCGAGATAAATTACATCCTTCGCTAGCGCGCGAGTCCGCTTCACAACTGCTTCCATAAACTATTGCGAAATCCCGGTGGCGTTTCTTCGCGAGGAAGTCTCGGACGATTCTCGCGAAAAAGCCTCCTGCAACCTCGTTCTCCCGATTTTTTTTAAGCTTCCTCCAGATATTTCCACTCTCGGCGAAGAGGATAAGAGAAGAACGTCGTTTTTGTTTGCTCTGCAGCAAGGGTTTCACGCTGTGATGAAGTACCAACGCTGTGTTTTACTAGTTTCTTGCACAGAAAAAAATTAATATCAAATCAACAAGTCATTGTTTCATATATAAGCAAGAATATAAAATCTTCTTGGAAGAATTTATAATCTTAAAGACATAATTTGCTCATATGGAGAAAATTTTTCTCTTCACGTAAGCAAATTATGTCTGATTAAGATTATCAAATTCTTCCAAGAAGATTTTATATTCTTGCTTATATATGAAACAATGAATTGTTGATTTGATACTCATTTTTTTCTGTGTAGTTTCTCAGTTTCTTCTTTATCTGTTTCTTGAATTATAATAGATTTCTTTTTCGATGCCTCTTTCTCTCTGTGTTAAAAACTTAAAAATCCTCATTTGCTCGTTTGTTCTAAATTACTTCTAGTACATACATACGATAAGAAAAACTGGAACACGGTCAAGTGTCGTGGCCGCTTATCGTGAATGGGACACACGAGAAAGAAGAATCGGGGCCTGCTCCGTTGGCGCGCTTTATGCCTGCTTTTTACGCGCCGCTGAATTACCTGGTCAATGGCACGAGGGGGGCCCATCGTTTCCAACCGCGTGTATGATATTTCCGCGGGGCCCCTTCACACCATTGCCATTAACCGGACCTTCCTGACTTCTCGTGAATGGCGTTGCGAGATAGAGAAAGATGAAGAGAAAACGGAAAGAGACAAATTTGAATGAGAATGACGGAAATCGCGGATCTGAGATTTTAACGACGATAAGAATTGAATAGTTGAAACAAGAAAAAATGAAATATAGGTATCTGTAATTCTTTTGTAAAATATATAGATGTTAGAAATAAAATTAAAAACCGATTGCATCTATATATAAAACACTTGACCTCATTTTGACGCTGTAGTCTACAACTGTCAACGTTAAAGCTAGATAAATCCGTAATTTGTAAGATCTACTTTGCATATGAAGTCGTGCCCACGTATAAGCCTTACAAATTATGGACTTACCTCATACTTGCGCTGAAGTCTACTATTGTCAGCGCTAAACTGAGGTAAGAGTCTATAATTTATATGCTCCACTTTAAATACGAGAAATTATATTTTAGTTTAGAGACACGAAATGGGGCTACTGAAATACCAAGCAGTAACACATAACGATAACCTATTTTGTCTTTGTGAAATTGAAATACTCTATCTGAAAAAGAAATTAACATTTCTCCATAAAATTAAAACTTTATCAATGGCAAAGATAATTTTCATGAAATTTTTCTTTAAGTTCGCAGAGCTGCAGTCAATCTTTCAATTATTGACAAACGTCAAAAGAATCGATTTATATGTTACCATACACTGAAAAAAAGTCTGGTTATAACTACCAAATGTATAGTGAAATAGTATCAATGAAATATTTTATTAATATAACCAAAAATAATTTTATTGTACTAAATGTTTAGTATTATCAATCTGATATTATCAAGTCACTAAACATTTAGTAAAATAAAATTATTTTTGGTTGATAAAATATTTCATTGATACTATTTCACTATACATTTGGTAGTTATATCAGACTTTTTTTCAGTGTATATCTCATTAATTATAGAAATATTATTAATACAATGTGCTCTCTCCTGACATAATATTACGTATGTAACTGATTCTAAAATGTAACTGCTTCTCTCTTCTGACATAATATTAGGTATGTAATTAATTGCTTTGTACTGAACATATTTATTTATCATCTTTTCAATTCGTTAATACTGAAGTAAAAATAGAATTGCATTGGTGTTTATATTTCATTCATGAATCCGAAATGATTATTTCAATTTCGATTTAATTTTTTCGCAAGATATCACGATAGAAAGTCGATGACCGATTTTTCTTTCGCGAACGTTCAAAGCGGAGCGTGATCGTGCATTCAAAAAAGTGGTCGGCACCAAATTCGTCAAATAAAATATTCCCTGACTTTCGCGAAGACCTCGCAAAACGTTCTGTCGAAGGCGGTCTATCAACGCTTCGAAATACAATGCCAGCGATGCCTCGGCAAACAACTTGAAATCCTACCTCAAATTTTTCTACTTTTCTCGTCGTCCTCGACTACGATTTAGGTGTCATCGCACTTTGAGACGTACAAAAGCACACACTTCGTAGAAATCTAACGAATTTTCCAAGAAAGAACCAAGAGACAAATATTTAAGAGATTTCAAAGAATCTATAATCTGTTCCCACTGATTTCTTTCATGTACGAGAAGAGACCAAAAATTATGAACGTGCGATTAAAAATATAGTCAAGAATATTTTTCTGAAGTGTATGAAATGCTGCACAGGAAGCTTTTGTCTCGACATTATTTCGAAACGAAATACATTATACTTTCAATGAATTCCACACTTCTTTTTAATGAAACCATACTTCCTTCAATATTAAAAAAAAGAACTCACTTTTACATGTTAACGAAGATGTATTCGACCTTTCTTATCTAATTATATCGTTTCTTTTATTGATCATCCGGGAATATAATCGGCTCGAGTAGTTCTCGAGGTGTTCGGCTGCCACTTTCAAGCGTCGGAAAAAAATCGGAAAGACCGGCGCGGGGGGAGATTGAATTCTACGAGTCCCTTTTCTTGTCGCGAAATAAAGGCGGCTTTGGTCGCCACGCCAACTCGAGGAAGGCGAGGCGAGCGATTCGCGTGGGCTACCGCCGCTAAACTGAGAGCGTCTACGCCGAGGGACGCACCTGAATCCCGCGCGGCGTCGGTCACTACCTTACTACGACGCCTATAGTACCCTGACGCTATAGTGCATTGCGCCGTGCTATATCGGGTGGCCAAATCGATAATGTAATATGCCCTTTTTCCTACTTGCAACCCTATCCTAACTGAAAACGTATTGACAGTTCAACGAAATAGAGACAATGAAGACATCCTGAAGTTACTAAAACACTCGGGTTCAGAAGGCCCATCTTTGAGAAAACGAAAACGCAAACACGTACAGATTCTAGAGCATATTAATTTCCCAGAGTAATTAAAAAATCAATTAAAATATTCGTTATATTTTTTCTTGTCTTTGATGAAAGGAAAGAACTCGATCAAGATACAACCGTGCTAGAAAAATATCTTTGAGATTTGAATCGCGGATTTTTATTTTATAACTCGACGTAATTATTATATTTCGGAGTCACGGTAGGGTGCTTTATTATTCGTCGCTCGTCGAGCGGTGATTCCGCGACACCCCGTACATTCGCGTCGCAGGTGAGCGGACTATAGAGTGCCAGCAGGGAACGTTGTTACACTATTATTCCTATGCTGTTTCCCTGGGCCCCGCTTCGCTTCGCCTCACCTGCTGCCCACCGCTTCGCTCGCCGTCGCGCCACGTACGGATGATTCCGTGCCAAAACGATCATACTCGGGCAAGAATGGACGATGGAGATGGGCAGATAGGAGTTTTTATTCGGAATCTGGGATGAGAACTTTGAGATTCATGAGCGAACTATGCTCGAAACGTGGCGATAATAAGCTGCCATAAATTTAAGGTGTAACGATGCAGAGAAGATAACAATGGACGAATTAGCGGAAAGGGTACGGGTGCCGGGCGAGGTCGAGGAACATGACTTAAGGCGAGGCTTGATAATCTTAATAATAATAAGTAAATGAAAAATTTGAAGTGCTAATTTACGATAACTTGACTACGATAACTCTGCAAACTTATAAGGATGTTTTGGCTATACAATACGAGTTAAATGTTATCGAAATTTAAAAACTGAAGGCTTCTCTAGGTTTCTTCTTTTTTTTTTTCTAATTAATAGCAAAAAATTTTGGTCGCGAATGCCGAATTTTGGCCCTGAAACTAGCTGCAAAGAAGAAAACAATAAAAAATTTGATTCATAATGGTTTTTGTGGCGAAATTTACTACATTTCGCTGCAGTTTTAAATAAATAATTTTTTTAACGAGTAAGTGAACCTGAATGAATTTTTAAACTAATATTTATTAGAGTTTTATTAGAGAGAGAGTATATGTAAAAATTTTGATTTAATTGGTAATGCTACTTCCTCATCAAATAATTACTACAAAAGTCGATTTTACATAAGAATCAAGAATTAAATATTTTTTAAACCAATAAGTGAATTGTACTTAAATTTTACACAGTTATTCAAACGTAACACTAAAATATTTTATGAGATTTTTATATTTTTAGTAATGTTTTGAGGTATAACCCGTACATCCTTAATACCCTGCGTACAATGGAGCAATCTTATATGTTAGGAATAAAAATTTTAAAATCAGTTTCCTCAATAAACATTATAGATAAATAATAAGTTATCTAGTGTTTCGTATGACACACTGATGTGTTATATCTTATTAATATTCCATTGTGCGTTGCATTCAATATTCATTGAAGAAACTGATTTTAAAATTTTAATTCTTATTCATAATATCTAATATTCCTCCATTGTGCTCAGGGTCTATAATAATAATAAATTAACCATACTTTATGTTTATTTTCTATTTTCGTTCCCGAAAAAATATTCTGAATTAATTTGAGATTTACGACAGTTTACTATAGCCTTACAAATTTATTTAAATAAATTGAGCATACCTTTTGTCTATATTTTGCCTCGAAACAAAAGTTTTTTTGCGGTAAAAATTTAAAAAGAAAGAACCATCTTCACACTTTGATACTGATTGCTAGTCGTTTCTCGTCCATAGCAAATACAAAATGACTATAATCCCGCTGTAGAAAATGAGAAA
The DNA here is from genome assembly GCA_003595255.1 of Solenopsis fugax. NCBI lineage: Eukaryota > Metazoa > Arthropoda > Insecta > Hymenoptera > Formicidae > Solenopsis > Solenopsis fugax. The sequence goes on from QKQZ01053029.1 coordinate 5,068, forward strand.
GTACATCGACAATAGAAACGTGATTGACAATTGGAATATTCTTAATAACTCCATGTTTGCAGAAGGTACACACACCTCGAGATAAATCACGAAACGAGAATTACAAAATAAAGTAATCGGCTCACGTGTCATTCGATCTCGCGTCCGACTCTGATTTTACGATCGCACCTTGATATCGCGAAATCGCGGGCGTGTTTGCATCACGAAGACCGACGTTGATTCGGAATATGCACGTCAAGCGTTTTATGCACTATTAAATGTTGAAGGCATTCCTTTCACATTCCTCATCGAATCTCTCGCGGCGGACGAAATACGAGATTAAGGATATAATTGCTTTTTGCAAATGTCCCTGTTTGAAACGCGATGCTTCTCGGAAACGAATTGGAGATTTCGTCGGAAACAAGGGGAAAAGATTACTCCAACGTCAAGCGAAAACCACTGATTTTTTCCGAGACATTATTGTATAAGAACAACTAGCAAAAGTTTCTTGAAACAAGCGATAATGGAACGTTTCTTCGATGATCTATTGGTTATTCTTTTCTCGTTGCTGTCATTTCTCTTTCGTTAGCGTATTCACGTTGCTACGCTAATTACTGTGTGTAATTTTATGAACCATTGTATTCCGTACTTTCTACGCAATTTCAGACAATCAGTTTAATTTTCAATTAGACACGATTTTACTATCGCGGGACACTCGGGGTCCAATATCGCAAAAGAGTTTATCGTCTCACGGTGCGAACGCGTTTTTTCACTTTCGGGACCCGTGGTATGGTTTTCTTGCAGAATACTGCAGTATTCTGATTGCTTTCGAACCAGCAAGTTTGCTCAGGGGCTTCTACAATCGATGAGCTTATCGTTACGGGTGGCCATATGGCGCTCTTTATACATACATGCAGATACATTGTCGTATATCTCTATAGTAAACGGAATATCATGGACAGTAAACACAAAGTATAAACGAAAAAAAAGGAACATTTTTATACCTACAAATTTAATAAGTAAAAATCTAAATAAGAATTTTTATCCGAATAAAAAGTTAATTTTACATTATCCAATGAACAGCAATTTTATTAATTATTAATTAATCTAAATGTCCGTTATACATATTATAAAATGAGTTTAACATTCAGGGAAAGTTTGTTTCTTACTGACGTATTAACAAAGGAAAACCTCACGATTTTTCATGGTTCATTAAGAGCGATTGTCGCAATAAGAATGAAAATCTACATCGGGAATTTAATTGGGAGTCGCGTGAGCACGCGATTGGACAATTATGGCAATTATTGGCGGTCAATATGTAGCCAGACGGTCGCGAAAGCGAAACGATACTTGGTTACCATAATTGCACTGTTCGTTATTATTAATTACATCTACGTCTATCGAAAGTGCAAATAGCTGAAGAAAACAAATAAAACTCTTTCAATTAACAACGAAAAAAATTATATTTGTTTAATTAAACTATACTAAAGAATTTTAGTTAATTTTCTTCGATCTCTATTGTATTTAAAAATAATCGTTTAACTAAACAAATTTAATTTTTCACGCACATCAACACAGAAAAAAATAATAATCAAATCAACAATTCATTGTTTCATATATAAGCAAGAATATAAAATCTTCTTGGAAAAATTTGATAATCTTGATCAGACGTAATTTGCTTACATGAAGAAACAAAATTTCTTTATGTTAGCAAATTATGTCTCTTTGAGATTATAAATACTTCCAAGGAGATTTTATATTCTTGCTTATACATATATGAAACAATGAATTGTTCATTTGATACTAATTTTTTTTCTGTAAAGACTATCGTAATTCTGATTTGAAATTATATATACATTTCAATAATTTTATGATTGCGTTACAATTGTAATTACCTTGAGCGTCGAACTGCCTCCTTCGTCGCAGCATCGTTCTTCCTTGCGAAGGAACTGGGCCTGCTCTGTCGTGGCCATCTTCATTGATTTCATCCTCGCCTGCACTAGTTGCACTGTCGCGTTGCACAACTTCGTCGCCACCGATTGTCGACGAAATCACACCACTGCCGTTTCCACCGAAGAACTTCACCTTCCTGGCCAATTCCGCGTATCCGTGCAAACCGGTCTCGCTTAATCTACATGACAAACATAAAGTAAAACTGCAAAGTTCGATTTCGAAGAATTTTGTATCCTGAGAATGCAATTGTACATTTTATATTTATAAAATTAATATAATTTTGTCATAAAATCGAATATCTTTCTTCAGGAAAAAGATCAGAAAATACGAATGTGCTTTCTTACAATATTAATTTCGTCTAAATGTATAAATAGACGCACCTGATGCTCTCGCTTCCACTACTCTCATATCTAGTGCTGCTATTAGACTCTCTCCTGGTCCTCGTAATAGTATCGCGAATCCTCTGGGAGGCGGAACAGGAGTCTCCTCCTGTTTTACGTGGCAATGCAGGAGTGGGCTCGCTTTCACTCTCCCGAGGACTGTATCTCGATGATCTTGTGCTCAATGGACTGGCTTCTGGCGATAGATGCTATTAATAAAACAAGAATTTAGTTAAAAGTATTTTTTTGCAAAATTTCGGGCTGCAAAGTGTATAATAATATAATGTCATATTAATATAAAATGTATACAATAACGAAAATATTCGCGATTTAATTTTAATGCAATTTAATTGTTAATTAATTTATGTTTGAAGACTAAATATATATCAATTATTATTATCTATTTTACAATAAAATGTCGATAAATATTTTATTTAAAATTCTTCGAAACGTGAGTTTAATAAAATATATTCTGATTAATATTAAATTTGTATGATGAAATTAACTTACGCTTGAACAACGCTTATTCGGAGTGTCGTCGGTGTCGTCCGGATTCGAAAATTCTTCTTTGGAGAACTTTCGCCGCACCTGCTTAAAAAACAATATGCGCATGATAATATCGTGGTTAAAATCGGTTTATACATATATTAAGTACTCGATAATCTTGAATACTAATAAAATCGAATGCGTGTATGAGAACCTTCTCTCTTTCTATAGACAGTTATTCATAAATATGTAATTAGCACTTGCATGGATGAGAAACACTGCCGCTTCCCAGAAAATAATTATTAATTATTATTTCGTCATTCCTTGCATAAGCGACGGAATGATAATAATTTTATCCTTTACTTTCTACATTTTATAAGCTTAGAATCACCTCTTTTCTTTAAAAAATAAAATTAAGTAGAAAAATAAAATGTATATTATGTAAAAAAAAATTTTTTAAATAAACTTATTCAATAAAATATAATAAATTTTTAATAAAAATAAAAATGTACACATACAGGATAGACAAAATAATGTGACCACTTGAGAAATACAATACTTATTTTATTAATAAGTGATTGATCCACTTAATCTCAATGTTTAATACAGATTTTATTTTTGGAATAAAGTCATACAATGCTAAATAATCACCAGTGCAATGTTATATCATTTTTCTAGCAAAGTAGTTATTAAAGGATGCATAAGAGATATTGGAAGAGAAAATTTATTTTCACTTTGCCCTACAAAACTGTTGAATAATATTTAAAGTCAGGTAATTATGCTGACTAGGAAAAATATTGAAGTTTTATAGGGCAGAGGGTAATTTTGGAAAACAGTGTGAGATGAAAATTTTTTCTCTTCAGCATCCCTTATATAATCAATTTAAATATGTTCCGCTAAAATAGTACACATTCTATTGATGATTAGTCAAACATTGTATGACTTTATTTCAGCAAGGCTAAAATCTGGATTAAAGACAAATGGTAGATTAATCTCTTATTAATAAAAAGTGTATTTTTTAGGCGTCCATTCCTTGTATATGTAAGAAAATGTAAGAATACGTATATGTGAGAATCTGAAAAGTTTATATTCAATATAATTTTCAACAAAAAAAGATCATTTATATAAAAATAGCAAAAATATTGATGTATACGAAAATATCTTAATAATTTTTTTTCTAAGACAAATGTAAAATACGCAAGTTTTATTTATTAGATGAGACTTTTTTTATATCAAATTAATGAAAGTGAAAGTGAAATATCACGAATATATTTGATTCGACAGAAAAGGCTCATGTTTCGCAAAGGATGCCGGTAACACCTCCACACACATACACGGATACGCCCGCGTGTACCTTGCGCCCACATGCCAAACAATACACAAGCATATTCACTGACCACTTGGAACTCGTCCAGCCTCTTTCCATAACCGATCTCCAGCGAGCCCTTTCTTTCACTGGCGATCCCGGTGACGTCACCGTCGCTGCCAACATCCAACAACTGTTCGGCGGTGTCCCGCGTCTCCTCCTCGTCGTTGTCCTGCCCCTTGTCGTTCTCCGTGACGGATTCGATCGGTTCTCGGGTCGCCAGCAAATGCTTCTCGTCTATCGCCTCGTTGCCTAAGACCATCGTGTCCTGCTTCCGCATCCGCTCGTCCTGCGTCCTGTTTTCCGCGATGATCACGTCGATCATCCTCGCGCCCAGGTGTTCCGCATCAGCCTTCTCGTCCGGTCGTGCGTCCAGAACTGTTGAGTCCGGTTCGATCGAGGCGATTGCCTCCTCTCTCCTCGATGACGATTCTTCGACGTCGTTGGCGTCGTCCTTGCCGTCCTCGCACCTCGTTCTACTCTGTTCGCCGGTAGTTTTCAATCTCGCTCCCGTACTGCTCACAATCTCCGTTCTTTCTTGCTTCTCTTGTTGCTTTCCTTTCGTGGATTCCTTGATCGAATTCGCGCTGTCCCTGCCCACGTCCTCGCGACTATTGTCACGGCGAAAGATTCTTATCCCCGATTTGCAGACTTCGTCCTTGCTGACGGACGTTGGTGAGGTGACAAGCGGGGACTTGCTCTCTTCTTTAGAATCCTTTCGCGCGGATTTCGGTAAATGACGGATGTCGTCCTTGCTGTCTTGCCGCTTCAATCGTTCCTCCTTGCTGCGGGAGGACAATAGTTTCGGGATCAAGCTTGGCACGCTTATGTCCTCGCGACTGCGACGCAAATCATCAGTGCTTCCTCTGTATCTATAGAATGATAATAAAGATGAATTATATATATATACAAAATTATTAAAAATAAGAAATAAGTATGTACTTCATTACCTAATTATTTATATCAATTAAGAATTTTTTTCATATTAATATTATTTTACAACAATGTCTATTTTGTTATCATGAATTCCAAGACACATTTTGATATTATAATATTTACACGAAAAGAACAATTTTACTATAATATCTAAAATTTAGCTAGATACAGATCAGAAAATAATTTTATTTTGGACTCAAATAATAATTACGTAAAACATTCAAGCATGATAATACTACTGCAAATAATTTTGATGCATTCTAGCAACCAACTCAAACGCCCAATATGAATTTTTTAATGGTTCAACATAATTATTTTCAGATCTATATTTTAGCAAAATTATCCTTTTCGTGTAGGATAAAGCCTAAATATGAGAGATTAGTTTAAGGATAAATTCTTTAACGAAATTGGAGTCACATTCATTATTCTCTCATAAAAGAAAAAAAAGAAGTGATACCTCTGAGGGATAAGCGATCGCTTGGGCGACTCCTGTGGGCTCCGGATGTCCTCGAACTCCTTGGAGCTCCTTTTAAAAATGGGAATATTCGATTTCCTCTCGCCATGCTTCGTCGGACTCGATTTCGTCTCGGGTGATATAAACTTCGCGAGGATCCTCGGCGGTTTTATAAACGATATCCTCGGCGTGCTCTGCTCCTGCACGGGATCCTCCTGCTCTTTACCCGAGCGCTCGCTCCTCTTATTAAATCTTGTAGTATCCGGTGATGGCACTTCCTCCTCCGATTTGACGATTGGTTTTTCTCGTTTCGTTCGTTCGTTAATCGGTGTGCTTTTCTCGATCGCTTCGGTTACATCTCTGCAATTGTCCTCGGCGCAGTCCTTTACATCCAAATCGCCCTCTCGCGAATTCTCAAGCTTCGATAAGGTTCTATCGCCGAAGTTTGAATCCTCCAATGGATCTCGATAATCCTGATGGCGAGACGGCAGGCTACGATATATTCGCAATTCCGGGGACTTTCTCGCAGCTAACCAACGTGTTGGAGGACCTTTAGAGAAAATAATTTACATCGTAACTTCGCTGTCATGCAAAATGAAGCGAAGGCAATCGCGATTGAACTTCAGTGAGGAAATGGGCAGGAAATCAACGCATGTAAATTACTGTAATTGTGACATTAATTAACTCCTATCCTCTTACTAATATTTAGCTTTCTCTGTCTGTTAAGGACGAATTTTCCTTTTCCTCGAACTTTCTACCGAGTCATCGACTGAAGATTAATTATCGGAACGAACCATTAATCGTCCATGCTCGTCGGATGTTGCGATTCAGTATGTCCACCGGGATCTGTGCTGTTTTCTCGTTGACGGATCCGCTGGAAATCGGACTTTCGTACATCCACTTGCTAGTAACGACGTGTAATTCTCTGCAAATTGAACGGGTTCGAAATTATGTCAGCGCACGAAGACACGCGCAGGAAACAAAGAATCACGCAACGCGGAAGAGGCATACCCTCCATTTTCGACCTAAATTCGATATCATTAAAGTTTCACGTATTTTATTTGCTTGTTATTTTGCTTTCACGATTATATTCCATTTGCATCAATCAACGAAGATATATGAATAAAACTTAGCAGACAGATTATTAAAGGTGTACAAAAAATTAATATTAAATCAACAATCTTTGTCTCATATATAAACAAGAGTATAAAAATTTTTATTTAAAAGAATTTGATAATCTTAAACAGATATAACTTGCTTAAATAATGAAGCAAAGATTCTATAAATTGTATTTAATACACTAAACATTGTATAAAAAACATTGTAAATTAACGTACATTTAATTATACTGAGCTATTATTATAACTTATATGTAAACTTCTTTAAATATTTTTCCAAAACTATTAGATTAATAACTATTAAATTAGTGTAATTTTATTCAGTTTAACTTTTTTTTCCTGAATATCAGCAACGATTGAGAAAGTTATTTCATATGACAATAATTACAAAAAATTAAACAATGTAAAAAAAGATTTCTAATGATGTAATTTTACTAATACATTTACGTCTGCAAAACATTTGATTTTATAAATTTGACCTATAATTAGGACTCGATCTAAAATTAGAGCCGTCATCTTTTAATTCATATTTTTATCAGAATATCTTAATCATATTTTTTTGTATACTGTAATAAATAAGTATACAGCGCGTATTTCTTTTAAATAATAAATAAAACTAATATTCAACATTCGTTTTTCGCGAAAAAGCGCCTCACGAGGAAGCGAACTGCGGGAACTTTCAGGTGAGGCACTCACGCGATCTTGTAGCAAACGTTGCAGCTCCACTCGACTTCTTTGTCACCTCCTGTGTGGTTCCTGATCTCGATGCGACACTGCCGGCACACGCGGTATCTGCAGCGCGTGCAAGTCGCGCCGGTGTTGTAAAATCTACCGAACGGCGCGCCGCATCGCGCGCATTTGCGTCCTTGATGCGATAGTTCGCCGCCGCCACCGCCGCCGCCGCCGCCGGACGCTTTGAGCAGCCCCCTTCTTCTCAGGTACTGTAGATCAGCCTTCAGCCTCCTGCGAACACAAAGCCGGATGCTGGAGATCCCGAGGTACACCTTCGTCGGCCTGCCGCGCCGAACTTCGCAACTTCGCGGAGAACGTCTTGCAACCGCGGTCGAGCAGACGCGCCAATGAAGGCGCTCGGCTGAAAGAGCCTTTTAAAGAGAATGTTCAAGTGTGCGACGCAATTGTTGCGCTAAGTGAAGATACCGTTTCTTTGGCTACACCTGACAATTGTTTCATATTGTTTTTCTCTCATTGCCATGTCGCGTCATAGGTCTCCCGATTGAGCTCAATTAAAAGTGTCGCTCTCCTATAAGCGCTACAATATTCCTAGAATATCATACGAATATTGTATTCATGTTGTATGTCCGGTTTATATACAATAATATTCGTGGTATATTATTTCCTTATCCACACGTAGAATATTATGAAAAGTTTGTTAAAAGATTAATATAAATTATTATGCATAAAATATTCATAAACCTTTTAATTATTACATTTAAAAATTATAATATTCCCAATAATTTAAAATATTGTAGTAAATAATATTGTTTATTTCTCATATAATATTCATATAATGTTATCACAAGTGAACATGTAATCACTTCTTATTAATATTAAATAATATTTCAGGAATATTATTTAATATTAAATAATATTATACACTGAAAAAAAAGTCTGGTTATAACTACCAAATGTATAGTAAAATAGTATCAATTAAATATTTTGTCAATATAACCAAAAATAATTTTATTTTACTAAATGTTTAGTAAGTATTATCAAATCTGGTATAAGTTACTAAATATTTAGAAAAGTAAAATTATTTTTGGTTGCATTGACCAAATATTTAATCGATACTTTTTCACTATACATTTGGTATTTATAACCAGTCTTTTTTTTCAGTGTAGCTTGTAGGATCTTGATTATCGAATGAAAAAAAAATAAAAAATCGAAGGGATCGAACATAGCGAAACTCTATTCAAGCGTTAACTATTCTCCCGGGCGTCGGATTTTACGCGGCCAAGTGCGACGCGCGATTTTATCGCCTGTACACGTAGTTGCGCTTAATTATTGTTTGCTCCCGGCCAAGAGCGCGGGTAATTAACGGCCGCTCGCGTCGTTCATTGCGCATACCTACATATCTTCGTATCGGCGAGCGCCGATTATTCATCGAACGGCAGAAACGAATGAGTTTACGAGAAACCGCGGATATATCTCGATCATCGAGCGTACCTCGTCGCCACCGCCGCCGCCGTCGTCGTCGTACGCACGGCGCGTCGACTTAATGGCCAAGACTTACTCACGCAACTGACGCACGTGACGCGCCGTGATCTCCTCTATAGCCATAAACAACCGTTTCATCACACTCGAGCGATCGCAAAAATCGCGCGCCGCCAGATTTTCTTCCTCGTCGAGTGCGCGAACGAGCGCGCTGTTAATTACGGCATTAGCGAATTTTTTGCTCCCGTGATACACACGCGAGATATGTAACGTACTTGCGCGGTCGCGATCGGCCTGCGAGAACGTTCGACTTCGATCGCTTCAATTTTGTCTTTTAAACAATATTGTATAAAATTAAGACTTAAAAATCAAAGGGACGAAAGTTAAAAATCAATGTTTCCTTTGGAAACTGAAGAAATGCTTATTGAATTAAAGGATTATAGTATAGCGAATCGAAAAATAAGATATTTTTCAACATCGTGTACAACTTTATTTAAAACGATAGATAAATACTATGCTTCTGCTTTGAAAATTTGTATTTTTATTTAAAAAAGTAAGATGTAAAATTAAAATAAATATGAAAATAAATAAATAATGATACACAGAAAAAAATTAGCATCAAATCAACAATCGTATTCTCACATATAAGCAAGAGTATAAAATCTTCTTGAATGAATTTGATAATCTTAAGTAGACATAATGTAGGTACACAGAAAAAAATTAGTATGTAAAATTTTCTTGAAAAAATTTGATAATCTTAAATAGACATAATTTACTTACACGAAGAAACAAAATTTCTTTATGTAAGTAAATTATGTCTGGTTAAAATTATGAAACAAAATTCTTCATGTAAGAAATAAATTTCTTGACGTAAACAAGATATCTGTTTAAAATTATCAAATTCTTTCAAAATTTTATACTCTTGCATATATCGTATAAGAATATGATTGTTGACTTGATAATAAATCAAATCAACAATTCATTGTTTATCATATTTATTTATTTAGTCATAATTTTAACCAGACATAATTTACTTACATAAAGAAATTTGGTTTCTTCGTGTAAGTAAATGATGTCTGTTCAAGATTATCACATTTTTTCAAGAAAATTTTACATTGAAGATATTCGACCGTTTAATGTAATACATAATTGAAATAAGAAAGCCTTATACGGTAAAGCTGGAACTTAGTGCTTTTTATAAATTTTACTTGTATGATTTTTATATACCTTCTTTCAAATTCAACTGACTACGCGCCGAATTACTTTTCGGTCATAACGCAACTATAAGTTAGACATAAACAGGTAATATCACATTTATTAAATTAGAAATAATTTAATAATCAACGATGCTAACTTGCATCTTGATGTTAGACCCCTTATACCCCCTGAAGAAAAATTTTACGTACTAATTTTTTTCTGTGTATCTACATTATAACAACCTCGACAAATTATCAGAAATTAAAAAGTAAGCAATTTTTTTCTTTATACACTTATCATTTTCGGATCACAAACGAAATTTTTTAAATTCTATTTTTGGCGAAACTGTACATAGTTTAATTTGAAAATTTTGTTTAATGTAATTTCGCATCTTATTATTTTCAATAATTTATATTTTTAAATTGACATTTATATTTATATTTTCAAAACAGAAACATATAGCTATCTCTTTAAACAAAAGTTTTACATAATAATATTGAAAAATATTACCTTATTTTTCGATTCCTAGATTCCTATAATCCTACTTAACACTTTGTTCACACATTGTTTCTCGGCACCTTCTCCACACACATTAGATCACGACTTCTTCTAAGTTAATTTTTATTACTATTATAAGTATAAAAAAAATTTCATTGATTCTTACACATGCTTAAACTTATCTCGAAAGTATTTGTAATGTTGTTCACTTAAAAGAAATTCTATATAAATGCTATAATTACAATGCTCTCATTTTTTCAAAGAAAAGAAATTGGGGTATAAAATTGTGTGTACAGAATTTATAAAAAAATGTATACGATCTATTTGACATCTTCGTACATTTTTAATTCATTACAAATTAATGATTAATTAATTGGTCAATAAGCATGTTGAATGTCATGCACGAGAACGAAGTTTCTGTGCACGTTTATTTATAACGTTATATAATCAGACATTTACTTCAAATGTCACGCAGCTGACGACCGCAATTATGCAATTAATTGCTGACTTTATTCAATCTCGAATACATTCTCAAATCTTCTTAATCATTTTTCATAACGTTACAAAATTCTTACCAACCGATCGGTTGTAATTACGATGAATTAAATCTCGAGATACTTTCGAATCCTTCTAACGAGGACGAATCGACGTTGACGTCACACTGGCAATGTCTATCCTTTTGTTAAAACGTTTGCTGTGCACCGAGCGATCATATTAAATCACGACAAGGGACAATCTGTCTCCTCTTGGATTTGAAATGAGTTTTCAACGAGCGTTTAATCGACCGGATGATAAATCGCCATGGGATGCGTAAAAAAAAAGAGGTGCCTCCCGACGACGACGGACTATGTCGACTGATTGCCATGCCGCAGACGACAGTGACTCACGTTCGTATCTAGGCTCCTTTTGTTATAAAAAGATTCGACGTGCGCGAAAGATTGCTACATCTCGTCGCTCGGTGCCAACAACGTTCCGCGATTGTGTCTCGTGGGTGTTCCACCAGGTACGCGCTCGATTCCCATTCGCCGATCACCGGAGAAAAATCATGCTAATGCAACCGCATCGGCCGAATGACAAAGCGCGATCTTAACTCCATAATGTGATAAAGTGTCTGAACGTCTTCAATCTTTTCCTGTCGCTTTTCTCGATCTTTCATTTTCTTACCACACGCGAGTTGATTTTTATCAATTATCTTTTAACAACGTGCAAATATGATGGTAATTACTTTACGCGTGTAAACTGATTCTCGGAGCTATTCACCAAATGCGGTTTCACGTGTTGCAATAATGAAATGCAGTCTACTTTACCTACCCCCTCTCCCTCTCCCACTCCCACTCTCCCTCTCTCCTTCCCCCTCTCATTCTCTCTCTCTTTCTCTCTCCCCGCGGTTTTTACTCTTTCTTTCTCTATCTCGTTCTCCACATTGGATCAGGTACGAACAATGAATCGTGCGAGAGAATAGCGATAGACCAGCAAAGGAATAGAATACCAATAAGCGTTGCCGGCTATCCGGCCCAGGAAGAAAATTTCCATACTCGGCGATGCAAGTTACTACTTCGCCGTCGCAGATACGCGAATTTTCATGAATAATTTTACGGCGAACAACCGGCAACTCGCGTCAACGCGCTGAGAAATTCAATTTGACAACAAAGGACAACACCCGACGGAGTTGAACCCCGGTTCGTTAGGAGGGAGATGCGTGATAAAACACGATGAAAACGTTGCAAAGGGACGGAAGATCACTTCGCCGATCGCGTGAATGCACATGCACCAAGCATACGCACCTGGCCGTGTTCATCCACTTCCGTCTCTGACAGTCGAGAAAACGCGAGAACAGTCATTGCGCTCACATCCGGTGGTGTAGCGACAACGTCTCGAACAAGATCGGATATCGCGATCGAGGAAATTATTCGCTACGTGTCTCTGAATACGTCGTCGTTGCTACACTACTCCGCTGAATCAGAAACTCATCTTTCAGCGATTCATAATTTTCCAAATCTCTCGCTAACTACGCCACTGTTTGAGTTACGACTTCATTTACACTGGTTTTAAAGAAAGAAAACAAAGCAGAAATTGATGACTTTTTAAAAGGCATTCTATCTTTATCGATCATTAGACGTAAAACAAGAATAGAATGACGCAATAGCTCTAACTATGCACTCTGAACGCAGTTTTATTTAGAAGAATAACTGATTTGAAGCTAAACCAACTTCACTTTATTATCCAAATCGATCGGTGATTTCAATCTCAATATTTATTGCTAGTAAAAAGTGAGAAATAACTTTTTTATATTCATGATTAAATTATTTATCAACTTTTGAACGATAAAAATATAAATAGAAAAAGAGCAGGTTTATATATAATGCACTGTGAGAGAAGTTCTTAAATTTTAATAAATATTTATTCGAATATATATAGTACTAATATTTATTTACGGTGTATAAATATTTACTCTATAAGAAAAACAGAACTAAAATTAAAATTTGGTAATTTTTTCCAGTGTGGAAATATCGAAATATTAAAATAGAAGAAAATGAAGAAATAGATAAAATACGAAAAAGTTAAAAAGATTGAATAGTAGCACACTTTTTTTCCGATCATATTTGAACTTTGTTGAGAAGGTAGACGCATTCGATTGCATAAAATATGAGCGATCTGCATTAATGCGAGATTTAAACGCGAATAGGCGTGCACATCCGGTTGCTCACTGCCATTTCTGAAGAACGAGATACGCTTAAAGATGAGCCGTACTGGTTGCGAGCAATCATGCCGGCGCCAACCTATTTAATTCGCATCGAAGCAAACATTTTTTCTGGTTCTTTCGTAAACGCATACACGATAGGGATTAATTAGTATTTAAAGTAGATACGGTGCCATTTATCAAATTAGAAAATACTTATAAACTGACTCTCTAGAATCCTATTTTATACACGTTTGGGGAGAATTTAAAATTCGTGTAACTCAATAAATTTTCTCTAAAATTATTCACAATAATTAATTCTTATAGCTGCGCTGTTTCAAGTTTTATTTCATTTCTTAAGAGAAGAAATTTCTTAAAAAAGAGAGAGAAAGGCACCACGGACAATCTGTGTGTATTCTAAGTAGCTATATTTGATATAGCTTTCTTATTTTCTAGTATGATATTAAATGCAAATACAATCGAAATAAGTTGAATAACATGAAACTAACTACACTGAAGAAAAAGTTGTTAACTTGACTAAATTTTTCAACTCGATTAAATCTTTTCGATTCAAGTATTTATGTATTTGACTTATTGTTAAATACATAAAATACTTGAACTTCAGTTTAAGCATTTATATATTTAACTTAATTGCATACACATTTAACTTGAATATATAAATACTTGAACTGAAGAAATTCAATCAAGTTGAAAAATTTAATCAAGCTAACAATTTTTCTCAGTGTATATGAAAATAACTATCATGAAGACGCTCATCCTTAACGATACTTTTTTATATGCAGCACAAATATGTGGCAATATGAGGAGAAAACTTATAAAAAAGAACAAAAAGAGGGATATCTCATTTCTTTAGATTATCAAATCTCACTTTTTTGAATAACGTTATTTAACACTATCCGAAGAATTCCTCTAAAATTTAATATTCGTTTAACACATTCACACTCGCGATCGCACTGCACACAATACGATTGAACCACTGCAAAAGCACTTTAGCTCCAATGACAGCTAGAGTCTGGGACGTACCTAGGCCACTTTCGGAGCAAGCGAGGAACCGCGACAGCCCCGATCTGTCATCGGCTTATCGATCCAAGTGAGGACGAACACGCGTCCGAGCACATTATCCCCGTGCAATTGACGGATTGTATTCGACAAGGGGAACGCGAGCGGTCTCGCGCGCGCGGCTTCGCGACCCGGTCGGTCGGCCGAGAACACCTGAGAACACCTCGCGAGAGCTCGGCTC
>QKQZ01053032.1:0-14119 GCA_003595255.1 Solenopsis fugax
CCGTCGCCGTCGCCGTCGCCGATTCCCCATTAAATACGTCACACGGAATTCTGAGCGGTGCGGCAGCCGAAACCTCTTGAATTATGCTCGTCCTGCCGATTCCTGAGCGGTATGTACCCTTCGCCGGGGGTGTCCCTCGCACTCCCACACGTAAGCGGAGCTTTCCCCCATTCACGTTCGATACGATCCGATAACTCGGGATAAGAATCGCGAGTTAGTTCGGAGTTCGCGGACGAATTCTCAGAACTCTGCCCAATCGCTCGATCGACGAGACATCAGAGGAATTTAGGGATCGTTAATTAAATATTTCAGTCAACAATCTGAATCCATTTCCTGGAAGTGTGTTCTCGACGGAAGCATACGATCGATACAAATTCGCCGTCTATTGATGAGGAGAAAAGATCTCCCACACTGTTAAATTCATAATGTCTAATTCTATCCAATTTGGGTCATTATTCTTATAGGTCACCATTGCTCTTACTTAACATGTCGTTAATTTAAAGTAAAAGAATGAAATTAAACAATTTATACAGATTTTTGACAATTGAAACATGTAAGTCCAATGAGTTTTTTCTTTTATTTACTCATTTTATAATTCTTTTCTTTAGTACTGTATAAATGAATTTTCTGGAAAGAACTTATAGGCAGTCATGTTTCCTGAACAAATGATTCGTATTATTTAATCGACTCACTTAAAAAGAACCCGAACCTTAAGGCGAAACGTTGAGATCAAATTTAACTAATCAACAATTAATTCGCTAGTTTGTCGGCTAAATTTGGAATTATTTTTTGATTTTTATCACTGGCGACTATAAGTAATACTACGAGAAATTAAACAAGTTAATTATATAAATGTTAAATTTAATTTAAATTTAATTTATTACTTAGTAGGTGCATACGTTTATACATACTTTCTCTGAAACTAAGCAATTTAACCATAGAAGTGGATGTAATTAGAGAAGATTGTTCTTTTAACTACATATTTTGTGTTAAAATAATAAATTTCGACACACATAGAAGTTAAAAATAACAAAATGTTATTTAACTCAAGGAATTGATTTAAATTTGATTCTTTAATATTTAACAGTACACAATTTCACGGATCTATTCGATCGAACGCGAATAGCGAGTTCGCGAAAAAACTCATTTGTTTCGCTTGAAGGGAAAGAATGTATAACTCTATAATTCAATATATATAACTGTCATTGTCAGATCAGAAGTTTCAAAGCAATATTATTCTCGGGATCGACCGTGCTCTTAATTTGCTTTCTGTTAATTTTTTTTTACTGTAAAGAAAACTGAGGAACCCATCTCACCTCTCGCAATCAATATCGCGCGCTTAAACTGAGTCGGTCATTTTCCATTAATTACGGGACAGGCAATTCTATCACGCGACAACAGAAAAACTGCATTGTGTTTTGCAAATTGATTTTGCCCGTGTTACAGCGATTATTCTCGTTTACGAGCGTACAAAGCTATCGGAACAAATATTACTTATAAGAATTACTCGTAAATATTACATTCAAGTCACGGTTTTATCACGGAACGCTGGAATAATTGAAAATTAGTATTAATATCATTTTACGTGCGCAACACCTGATCTGGTATCGTATGAGATATTACGTATAATGCGATACGCCAATAACCGATTGCAATATATTAATTGCAATATGTTAATCAGTGGGTAATATCTCAGTTTAGTGTAATGGATTGATGAATATAATATCGAGCACTCGCGCGGAAACAATAATGTGACTTTTCAACTGAAACGTTGCGGGTTTCCATTTGAATTTGACCCCTTTTTACGTAAAAAGTTGGAGATTATAATTTCCCAACGTTTCAGTACGTAAGCAGAATTAATAATAAAATTTTATACCATTGAAAACGATAAGCGCGTATTTCCTTGTTTTGACATGGAGATACTTAATCATGGATATCGGATTATTGATGTGAAAATTTGTTACATTTTTCACGAACCTTCTCTATTCGTAT
This sequence comes from Solenopsis fugax, assembly GCA_003595255.1. Classification (NCBI taxonomy): domain Eukaryota; kingdom Metazoa; phylum Arthropoda; class Insecta; order Hymenoptera; family Formicidae; genus Solenopsis; species Solenopsis fugax. The sequence continues at coordinate 1,993 of QKQZ01053032.1, forward strand.
TAATTATGATTAACGATAAATCGCTGTACCAACCATCTTTAATAGAACATAGCGCCATATTACATCCATCCTTGTGGAGAATTGGATTAAGATTAACGGTATAGTTTCGCGGTTCCAATTAAATTCAGATATTCTCCGACAGCTTTCGTGGAATTGATTTAATCGCCGCATTTACGTGAATAGAAATCTTAAGCATAAATTTAGGTACTTATTAGGTTCGAATTGGACGTTTGCGAATGATATTCAATGGGAAAATAACGGCAGTGAATTTTCGAATGTAGCTTTTATTTAATTGAAATAGTGATATCTCGAGAGGAACGTCCGAATATATTAAATAAAATATATTCTTTGTTGAATTTTGTTCAGCACATAACGGAGTTAATACCAAGAATATTTCATTTACTAATTAAAAGCCACATATTATGCCGCTCGTTAGAAAGATTATGCTATATCGCGGGGTAATTAGCATTCCTCGTTTTACTTTCTCGAAAAGCGGATGTCACGTCCGCTGTTCTTTTTTAAGCGAATATCAATCTATCGTGAAATTAAAATAATTGCCGATCGACATTAAATGAATGACGTGTAAAGGTCGTGCGGGGACGACCGAATTAATTAAATTGTCGATAAAGCGAAAAGCGAAATCGTGCTATCGTCGCGTCGGTTGCGTGTCGTTAGTGACGTCGCTGGATGATTTCATTATCGGACGTATATATCGCATTGTAAATCGCAAAGTGACAATATGCGCGACGCGCGAGCGAATCGGTGCTAGAATTGCTCGTGGAAATCAGTTCAACGGAAGTGACGCTGTCTTTTTTGTGCCGATAATGCAGATGTATGAAGCATTTCGCTATTATAATTTTAATTTTTAAAAGTATCAGTTTTTTTCTTAATTGTTTAATACTTGATTAATATATATTTAATTGTAAAACTATATCAGTTTATATCTAATATTTTTAAATAATTTTTCTTCTGTATCTTATGTAAATTTCATGTATTTGCACCCCAGAAAATTAATTACTTCTCATCAATTTTTCAATTTTGAAAAAAATTTCAAACTCGTGTATTTTATATTACTATTTATTTTAATTATCATCGCACTTCTAAAAGTTAAAAATTAGATGATAGTTTTCGTCCATTTTGTGAACCAAATGTGTAAAAAATGTCTTGTTTATGCGTGTTATTTCCACAGAAAGAAATTAGTATCAAATCAACAATTCTTGTTTCGTATATAAGCAAGAATATAAAATCTTGAAATTATTTATAATCTTAAACATAATTTGCTAATATATAGAAACAAAATTTTGTTTAAGATTATAAATTCTTTTAAAAAGATTTTATGTTCTTATATATGAAACAAGAAATTGTTAATTTGATACAAATTTTTTTCTGTGTTTTCGTGTGAAAATAATGCACTTATATTGCAACAGGATCTCTTTATGCAGTATAATTTTTACACGGAAAACTAAATAACATATGAATAAGGTATTTTTTACACACTTTTTGTGCATAATATATAAACGATATTTTTTTCAGTCGCCAATTCTTTAATTTAAGAGAAACTTGATTGCTTCTTTGTTAAAATTTTTCGAAATTCTTCCGATCTTTGTTTAACGATGCAAATTCGGGAGATTCCTCAAATAAATTCTTAATAAGAAAAAAAATTTAACTGCAAGTTTGTCGGAAAATTCTTAAAAATCCAAATCCTTTTAGCACACCTTGTATGTGCTGTGTGTACCGGCTACCATGCACATCGACGTCGCCGGTAAGGCGCATTTGCGTAATTGCACAGTGAACCGCGATAAGAACTTCGGAGCAGCGTCGGATAATACAAAAACGTTTTGTACTTTGCACTTTTTTCCGAGCCATCTCCCTGGTGCATCCCTGAACATTTTAATACTTAGCCCGCCACGATGGCGTCCCTGAGGGAGCTCCATTAGCGCGAAAAATCTAATCGACATCGTGGATACGTTCTTGAGAGATCGCAACGACATCGATACAACTTTGCAAAATTGTTAGCTGACAAGTGCAGTGAAACGAATCTTATCAACCCGGTAAAAAGACACTCGTTATTCGATCGAATTTTCCCCTTAATAAAATTGCACCGCGGAAATTTATGTTAAGTTTTTTTTCGTTTTTAAATATTACTTTTAATTATTAAAAATTTTTCTTTTGTCCCTATTAAATAACACGTAATATTAATTTTGAAATTGGATGAATATATACAGTAGAAGAATTTATTTAATAATTGTAACGAAAGAAATATTATAAACTCGTGTTATATACTCGAATTAGCATTGCGATCTTTCTTTTTTAGAACCAAAATGTGTAGAAATAAAATGAATTACCATTGTAATAACTAATTTGAGGCGTACACGCGTATATGCAAATATTGAGATTAATGTGGCTTAACTAATTTATATTTCCGCCTATATATCTTTCGCGTGTCTTCATTCTTACGTCCACATTGTTAAATAGCGCGCGACTACGCTGCAGTGAACACAATACGACTCGGAATACACGAAAAATATTATCCGGCATCCGTAATATTTATTGCCGGGCGTCACTGTTTGCCAAGCTAGTAATTCATAATCTGGTGGATTTCGAGAGCCGAAGTGCACGCGCCCGTCGAGCTTTAAACGAAATTAGCTTCCGCGCAAGCTGCCACCAAGAGCGCCAATTAAACGTTACCAATTCGAGCGCTCGACGGACGTACGGTCCGTCTGTCGTTGGGTAGGAGCCCCGTTTGATCGATGTGCCCAATTTTCCGGAGCGAGTTCTCCGACGCTAGTGGCAGCCTCTCGTCGATATATTTACTCCTTTTTTTTCCGAGAGAAAAGCGAGCGCCATGTTCTCCCCTTCTTTTTTTTTCATTACGCGTGTCTCCGCGATGCACACCGGGTGTCACCGGCGTCAATTCGCGCGGAAACTGCAGCTGAAAAATATCTCGCTCTGACCCGTCGATCATCGACCCAGATGGGAATCGAGTCCTGGGCCAGAATCGTTCTCGAGATTGCAGCCTTCAATTCGTGCGTGTCAAAAATTGAAGAGGGTTAGAAACGGGGAGGGTGGAAGGAGGGAGGGAGGGAAAAACTGGGGGATTTGAAAAGAGAGCGCGACCGTCGTTGACAGGCAGACGGTTTCAGATTAAGACAACGCCGCGGCAAACGGAAACGAAAGATATTTCATGGACTTTGTAGTATCGTTGCTGTTGTATGTTATCTCTCTGGGGAACGTTCTCCTTTCATATCTTTTTTATTTTCAAATATTTTGTGATATTGTATTAAACAAGTGTCGCGTATTCGCATCAGTGGCATTGATTTTTGATAATTATTTTTACTTTTATCATATTAATATAACATGTGTAATATTTATGACAAAATTAAAAATTTTATAAATTACATTTTTCGTTACACATATTATTCCTTTATAAGTATAAAATGTACCTATAATATACAGCAATAATATTTGTACGAGTTTGAATGGAATGATTTCTATGTGTAATATTAAAACAAACTATTAATATTACCGATTAAACATCAATTGCATAATTATTTTATATTAACAATTTTATTATTAATACAAACTGATTGAATTTGGCTTTCAATTAGTAATTAATTGCGCTAGTTTAAATTGCTTTTAGAAATTATATATTATTAATTTAAAAATACTTTATTTCTGGAAGTAAATAGAAAAAAACCCAATTTTTTTTTATAAAATACGATTTGATATAAAAAAGAATCAATAAATCTGTTCTTCAAAATTTTGTTTTTTCTCAGATATATATTTAATATTTATATTTTGATTATAAATTAATTTTTCATATTTTTCTATTTTTTATATGACAGAATTACATTACCGTTATTAAATGTAGATTACATTAAAATGGACTATATAGTTATGTAATTATTGCATTTTTCAATTAAATTCATCAAAAATAATTTAATAGTAAACTTATAAAACATTTTATACTAAATTTTATAAATATTTATATTATATATTTTTACATGATGGTCATTGTTTGTATATTTAATCCGAGATATTTTTCCAGTACTTCGAATATCTTTGAGTAAACAACTCACTTCTGCGCGGTTGAAACTTACGTTTCAAACCTTCATGCTTCAGAATTCTAAGATATAAGATGAGTTTCTTAATTCATCGATTGGTCAATTGCAAAATACAACTTTGTTCTATGAAATGCACTTACACATAATACAATTGATCAATAGATAAATTGAAAAATTCACTTATACTAACTTATACTATATTCAAAAAAAAACTCAAAAATATCAAAAAATTTTTAACTAGCACTCTACTTGTGCTATAGATGTCGATTCCTGTTCCCCGTTCAAAACAATTAAAGATATATTCGTGCCACTATTGTACTAACTAAAAAAAAATCAAATTTGTATTTTTGTCAAATTTATGTTTTTCTCTAATGTCTTTTTTTTACTAGAGAGAAAACTTTTTTATACATCTAGTTTTTTCACATATCTTGTTATTCCCGCTCTTGCAATCTTTTAGATTAATGGATATTTTATGAATATCATTTTTAAAGTTATTGCGAAGAGAATTTTGGAATTTTTTAAAAATCTGGCTTAATGACACTTTTTGTCTAATTTCATATTGATGAGAAATGTGGAGTATAAAGTAAGACCAGATTTGCACGTAACTGCAAACCACATATAGCTTTGAAAGGAACAAAGCAAATCCTATTGTTCTTGCCGTGACGCTAGCGAATATTTCTTAATTCACTCGCATCGGCGCCGATTTATTTTCATTGGCGCATGCATTGCATGTCGGCGCCGACGTACTCGTATACCACCGTTGTACATGGAAACTCGTATATAAATCATTTCTATCCACGCGCAGACTGCAATTCACGTCATCGCGATGACGAAACACCGCGAATTCTCTCTCTGCCTCGCGAATACTCCCCATTTCCATAAAAAGAATCGGATTCCCTAAAATCGAAAGTGTACTTTTTTTTTAATTTTATACTTTTCCAGAAATTTGCATCGATTGCTACTAAATAACTATATTTTATAAAATTTGTTGAGAGAAATTACGTGTTTATAAGCTATTCTTAATTATATGTGTCAAGCATATTAATTGTATCGATGAATTGCAATTTTAAATCTTTGTCGTAGAATTGAAATAAAAATTATTTTTTTATCCTTTCCGCAAATAATGACAACCAATATAACGAATAAGTAAGCAATGTGTGAAATTTTTTAACAATTTGATACAAGTATTTAGTGATTGCTTTTTATTTTGAGGAAATTATTAAAATAACAAAAAATATACATATATATATATGTATATCCTAGTATATACTTTACTTATGCACAAAGTATAAAAAGTATTGTATTTTCTTATGTATATATTTTTAAATAACTGGCGCCTTTCCCGTGGAGTTCTGTAACCTTGTTCTTAAGGATCTAAGGAGGCATCGTCCTGCTTGTTGCAGGATCTTCAGTCGGAAATTGAAACGCACCGAGACGTTTACGCATCTTTGAACGGCACTGGACGAAAATTATTGAGCTCATTGGCGAGTCAAGATGACGCTGTTATGCTACAACGCCGATTAGATGAAATGAATCAGAGATGGCATCATCTAAAGGCAAAGAGCATGGCAATCAGGTAAGTGCTAAATTTCTAGAATTATTAACATCATTATCGTTAACTGTTTTCTGAAATTCATGAAAATAAGAACTCCGTAGAAATAAACTTCTCACGATTATATACATTTATCAGAAATTACATGATTATTATAATATCTTGATTGACTGATATTTTTGAAAGAAAAAAGAAAATAAATTGCGTAAAATGAGCTGTAAATGTGCTTAAAATATAATTATTTTCACGGCTACTTAAAAACTTTATAAGATACAAAAATTGTTTTCTTTTATATGACATAACAATGAAAATTATATTACATGTCCATAAAAAATTTTTACTGAACTATCACTCTTGATAAAAATGGGAAAATAAATGTAAATTGTTATATATAATACCTTTTAAGATAACAATATTGTTTATTATTTAATTTTAATGAAATTGGTTTATTTTGAAAATAATATATGAACTTTATCGATAACAAAATTATATATGTATTATTATAATGCATTCTCATTGTAGTTCTGTGTTTGTGTATACCTAATAATAATAATTTGTAAACAAAAGATTTTTACTTCATATAAAAAGATATTTAGCGTTCATCATAAAATATATGTATTTTATTTTTTCTTACGGAAATATTAGTATAAATTAAATATCACATAGAAGAGGTATTCCGAAACGTTGTGGGAATGAATATATAAGACGTACCGATTTTCATAATAGAGATATTTTTCCTCATACTATCGCGCAAAAGACAGTTTTCGCGTGTGAAATGGCGCCGTAAATCAACACGTTGAAAAAGGCCAACCCGGAGGAGCGCGGGCTGGCCTTTTTCGACAAAAGAATAACTTCGGAACGCACAATGCATTCAGCGCGAAAAGCGCTGAAATTTCGTAATACGCGGCGCCTGCAATCTTTCGTCTCTATAATTTAAAAAAAAAAAGGAAATAGAAGAAATTTTTACCTACGCATTGCATAAATTCGCGGAACAGCGAACCGTGAAGGTCGTAACACTACAAAGTTTTGGCTTTTGACATGCGAACAATTTCGTACATTCTTCCACGGGGTGGGTTGCGAGGGTGAATAGTGGATTAACTATGAGCTTCCGCATTCTCGGCGTACCGTTCTGCTTTGATGGCGTTGCAGTTATGCGTCATAATAATGCCCACTATGTGCAGAAAGTAAAAATAGTCGCGCCTTAAAAAGAGATCTGCGACGGAGGTGAGAATTTCATTACGGCAACAAATTGACTTGTTCGCTCGGTTAAAAAAACTGTACATTTGTGAAAAGAATCAACACGTACAAAAGTAACGTATTATATTATATATAGCGAGCCACTCTTGCGTGCTGCCGGAAATAATTTGTATTGGAGGGCGCGAAATGTGCGCAATTTGAGAGCTATTTTCACGTTTCAGAATAGCGAATGACGAATGAAATAAGATTATAATTATCAGATAAGTGAAATTCCCACGCCATTAAATATGTTACTTTTAATATCTCCTCTTTTCTTTTTGGGGAGATTTAATTTTTTAATAATCGAATGGTACAGAATCTAAACCCTGTTTTTGTTCGCAAGTTTCGTTTAGTTTGCAGTGTCGGTTCATAGGAAATCCTCACAGGATTTTCCGGTGGAAACTTCGAGAATTCGTGATCCAATTTAGCCTCAAACGTAGCGTAAACTTCTCTTCGACTGTTCGACTATGCAACCGTGGACTGTTAGAAAGCGCATCGAACTTCCGCGGTAACCATATCCAAGCGCATTGATCTGATAGTGAAGCTATATAGCTTAACATAATGTTATTCTTACTTGTTTTATATGTTGCTCATCCAAATGGGGCATTGTTGAGTATTAAAAGAGGGGAGAATGTCGATAAAAGTGCTTTATCGATCTCAGTGCAGGACTATCTGTGGAAATGCAATGGATGAAAAATCTTCTTTCCCTCGAAAGAAGGAAAAATGTTCGCAAGGAAACATTTATATCTACATGGATTTGAGACTTTGAAGCGTAGGTATCGATAGTTGTGACAGACAAATCCTGCATAGATATGCTCTGATAAAATTGCGATCTAATATGAAGAAGAATTGGTGAAACATGTTCTTCATAAAATGCTGTATGAAATTTATACTTGAAATTTAAATTAGCTTTATCTTTTTGTAGAGAAAATTCGAAGAACTCACAAGATTTAACAAATCCATAAGATAGAGCTAATGAGAGTCAAACGCTGTTGTTGGTGCGTGTCAATAATTCCTTGTTTATTAGAAGATAGCTTCCATTTAAAAACTTCCGTATGTTTCGACCAGAGTTTGGGTCATCCTCAGCGATAATTTACAGGATTACCACGCGTTATTGACGGACAGATTAGCACATCTAACTACGCTATGTGACGCGGGGGAGGCCATGATGAATGTAAATTATCTCTGAGGCTGACCCAAACTCGGTTCGAAACGTACAAAAGTTTTTAAATGGAAGCTATCTTCTAATAAACAAGGTATTATTGATACGCACCAACAACAGCGTTTGACTCTCATTAGCCCTATCTTATTGACTTTTTTGTAGAGCTTGCAAGAAAGATATATTTATATCTGATTTAATTTAAAATGTAATATATTATTAGGAAAAATGAGTTCCTATTACATATACTAGACATTTTTTAATATCTTAAATATTTTATCGCATTTAGTTAAACGGTAATCTAGAGTCCATTTAATTTGTATCCGGAATACATCGTTTTCAACGGTACTTCTACACAGATTTTCATTTTCGTTGTAGTTAATTATACACAGTTAATCATACATCTCGAATATGTCCAATATATTGAATATCACTTTTATTCATTTTAATTATTAAATTTGGCCGTATTATACCAGCGAATACATCGCATATGCGTATTACATATTTCTAGTACAGAATCGTTGGATCATTAATAATGATCGCGTTATTGATTGGCCGGTTCGGTCCTTATTCCCGAAGGCATAAATGGGTCGCAGTCCGCCCAAGGCTTGTGCTCGACATCATTGGCCATACGACCAATCGATCGATTAACGTTTTTGGAAACTTTCACGGCAAATCCATTTGCGGGGACTTTACCGTGGTCGGCCGTAATCGGATTCCCCGCGGAAACTTTATAGCGGTGTGTTAATTCTGGGCCCGAACATCGACTCCGAGATCCGCCGTAAACTTTGCATGGACAACTATGCAACTGCGCGTTGTCGAAGGGTATCTAGATATTTCCGAAGAGAAAGTCCGTGGTTTGACGATGTACGCCGGGATAGAAGGAAAGTTCCAGCGATTTGTCAGTAAAGCGTCGCGCAACTCGCGAACAATTTCGGCCGTTTATGCGGAATTTAGCCTATCCAATTTGATTTCTCCATCACAAACTCGTTATTAAACTCTACGTCGGTATTAGAGTAAGTGATTAAGACGTACTAAGACGTCAAAGTTATATCTTGTAACAATTTCGACTTACGACAATAGCCGAGGACAATATCATTCAATTTTCAGCTTCGATACAGTTTTAATCAAAGCATTGTTTTCTTTTTCTGGATGCATTGAGAAAGAAAAATATTAAAGAAATATAAAAGTCGCAATTATAGAAACTTTATTTATTTTTAAAAGAGTATCGTAACTTTCGAGGGAAGAATTCGTTCATTTCTGTAGAACAAATTGCGTGAAAGAAAATATCGACATGGATGTCATAAAATTGCAGTTACGAAAAACTATAGAGCAGCCCACTTTTTATGTTAGGTCTTACAACCCTTCAATCTTTTTCGTATATAAATACAGATACGTATCGGGAATAGATACAGACAGAGATTTCTTAAAGCAGATATCTTTATTTTGCTTAGTCTTAACAGATCTGACTTGGATCGAAATTACTAGCAGATTAAATCGCTGTAGCCTGTAGCTTCATGGAGCTTTGCTCTGAGTGCTTACCTGATAAAAGAAGTATTAATATAAGTTCTGTTTTAAACTGCCCATTTTTTTATATATAAATTTAAAAATCAAAATACTCTTATTTTGCTTGAATCTTGATCACAAAATGTTAATTAGTGTAAATGTCACCAAGAAGGAAATTCAAAATAGTTATCGATTTCTCATCGGCCTCGGCAAATATTGTAAAAGATGGTAAGCAATCATCGTTAAAGAGCATTTTTTTGCAAAAATTTATTTTAATCCAATCAATGCAAAGCATCCGTTAGCAGGAAGAAATAAGGCTTGCGACAGTACGAAGTCAGCATTGAGGTCAATTCCGATAAAAGACCCGCGCAATCAGTCTCCATTAATTAGTCCAAATTGCGGCCAGGAGCTTGATTACCGAAGAGATATTCGTGCAGGATGCGAACTAGGAGGGCGTCACGTATAGAGGGGATAGAAGTTCACGCTCGCCGACCATATTTATCGATATCTACCGACTCTCTTCGTCAGCCTTCGTTCTTCTGTCCGTCAATCTGTATCTATCGGCCGATCTCTCTCATTTCCGCATGTTCTCTTTTCCTCCCTACCCTTCCTCCCTCTCTTTCTCCTTCAAATCGTCCGTAGCAGCACTTTAGGGGTAACTCCGCAATCAAGCCACAAATGCCAAAGCCGATAATTCGACGGACGATCGTTTTTGGCACTGGGCCTCAACGAAATCATTGGCGAATACCGCCAATGTTGTTTGTGGGAAAATTTTTCAGATTAACTCAACTCCGCGTGACAAGTGTGCGTGACAACAATTTCGCTTGCAAACTGACGGTCGACCGCAGAGAAATCGTCGCCATAAATGATAATTTGCTCAAACATGAATGCGTGATTCTTCGTGTACAGCATGCTTTATTTGTAATTCTTGTCATAGCTCTTGGATGGTTTGCGGATTTCGTGTCTCGATGAAAAAAAAATACATTAATTTTCTTCATAACATTAATTACATCAGCTCAAGTTGAAAAAATTGAATACATCTTGTGAATTAGGCATAGATAAGGGAAAGTTACATAGCACTTAAGCTATTTTTTATTATATTTTGCATTCGGGCTATTTTGGATGCAAATCAAAGTTCGAAATTGTAGCTCGATGTGTCAGTCATTTATTATTACACATTACTTTTCAGTAATAACAAATTAATTTATTATAAGCTTTTCTGTAACATGCTGCGAAAGGTGTATGATTTAAAAAACCGGTCATCTAAAATATACCTGCAGGTATATCACATGTGATCTCTTTAATCGTATCGTCTTCGAAAATATCAAATTTATGAATTAAAGTAATTAAGAATATAAGGAACCATTAACTAATATTTACTTTATTAATAATTTATCGAAAAAGCGATCAAATATTCAATAATTAATAAATAACAATAATGAAAAGGTAAGAACACCAAAATAAAACTAACTTGAATTTATTTTTGTAACTGACACATTCTTATCAATAGCAAATACTAGTTTTACTGTTTTATCACTTATCAATCTTCCGTTAAAATTATTTCTTTATTATAAAAAAGTTTGTGGTAGTACGAATTAGGAAACTTGATAGAGTTTATAAAGATATCGATTCAATTTTTATAATAATTTTAAATATGTATATACAATGAATAAAATATTCTACAACAAGCCTTCTTTTATGAAAAAATAACAATTCAAAATAAAATTGCATAATTACGTTATTATTAACTATACAAGCTGATGAAAAATTTACTTCAGATGTACCTGATTTTCCAAAATTCTGGCAGCATGCACAAAACAAAATAAAACTTGTTAAATTTTTGTCTATTATATTACTTACTTCTTACTTTTTATTTTTGTCACTAAATATTGCTTATATGAAGTAAAAATGTAAAATATTGAATAGGCACGTATTCATCAACTTTTCCCTACGTAATAAAATTTACTTTTTCAGTCAATTTCAAGTGAAATACACATAAATATCAATTTAGAGTTTTAAAAATATGTTTCGTTAAAAACACCTGGAATACATAATATCAAAATCGGATTTGATAAATGCGATTTCCAGTGGGATACCTCATGCGGTCTTCATTAACAAAATCTTCGTTAATCCTCCACGTCGAATTCGCTAAATTTATGGGTTAGCAGAGGCGCTTTTGCGCGCAACAGGAATATGCTCTTTGCGAAAGTGTCCTGCCAGAAATAAACATCGCAATGACTTATCAAAATGCACGTTAAGTGGACTTCGTGATCGATGCAACCGTCTCGCCACGCTCGACGTAGATTAACGAGGATAAAAAGCCGTCCGGCCGGCCCTCTTTTCTCCGTCGTAACACTCGCTGGGATTATATTTTTTTTTGTTTTCCCGCAAGATACCGGAACCGGCCGTGCAAAATCAATACCCCCGGGGCGGGGAGGGAGAGGGGCAATTAGTTACCTCGGCACGCACGCTGCCAGCAACGGCGACAGCATCCGGCGGTCGGATACGCGGACTTTTCGGACTTGTCCAACATCCGGCAGTGCTTCCCCGGCGCGCACCAGCATCCGGACGGCAAATAAAGGTTTACGAACCGCGCGAGTGTTTGCTGGC
>QKQZ01053034.1:0-13440 GCA_003595255.1 Solenopsis fugax
TACATATATGTATATACGCCTGTATCATCACCGAATAATAAGTTATTCAACGAGTGTTGCGAAAGATATTCGAAATAATTTTTCTACAGTTCTGGCACACACGAGGGGAATGCGCAACATCATCGTCGTCTTTATATTTATGTACATTTCAATTATTATAAATTTTTCAATATTATTATCAAACTATGATCGATTTCGTGTGAAAGTGTATATGGCTTTTTCTGCGGTTAACAATAAAATGTTTTGTCAAAGCTTTTTTCACGAGATATATATAATTATTATATTTTTCTAAAATGTCTTAAAATATCAATACCCATTTATCTCGATGTCCTCGCTTGCTGATTCCAATTCATATCCACTAAATAATATAATGCTTTATGATATCTAAGTTAGAAGATAATTCAATCAAATAAATCGATTAACACATTATTTTTAATAAAAAAATATATTTATTTTAATATAAAAAAATTAGTATAAATATTTGAATAATTAAATTCCAACCGCTGGATTACACTGCACAGAATGCTGTAACAAATAAATAATTATTATTTTTGTAAAATGGATATTCACGGTAAAAAATCAAGACGTTGCATAAATCAGCATGTGAACGAGTGCTTTCTCATCTTTTATTCAGGACTCTAGCCAGTTACTCATCAGTTTATTTTCAATACAAAAATTACAGAAATTTTGTTTATTTCTCTTACGAGTATAACACTAATAAAAATGTTTTTATTAGAAAAATTATATATATTGATATTAATAAAAAAGACAATCCTTTTGTTATAATTTTTTAAATAAAGTTTAATATAGGTTAATTAATAAGTATGAGCAAAAAAATTTACCTTTTTCTATTAAAAAGATAAAGTTGCTCGGTTGCTGAAAAATACTCTTGAGATTGCGTCTTGTAATTCCCTATGCAAAAGATTTTTGTTAAAAACACAAGTGTAGACAATTAATTAATTAACTGAGATATAATTTAAGACTTGCTTCAGTAAAAAAAATGTACACGTTGGAATTAGGTTTTGACATCAGGTTTCAGGCCCGAAAGAGTATCATCATTGCAAGTCTTGATATTTTATATCAACATTGATATGTTTATGATATTAAAAAATTATTCTTTTTAATCTACGTAATATGAATTTAACACATTGCTTAAACATGTGTTTTACAAAAATATTTTTAATCTCACCTTTAAAACATTGTATGTGTCATAACATCAGTTCAATTTGCGTTACTTCTTCGTATTATGGACTTTTCCTTTAATATACAAATAAAAAATAACAGAGTTAGTGATACATAAGAAATATTGTCATGTAAATTATTATAGATCTTGATTAATTTATTCCGTATACGTTTGATACAATTAAAAATCATTAGGGTCATTCATAAATCATATCATCAACAAAATTAATAAGAATTAATAAAGATATAATCGTAAGCAATAAATATGTAGAAAAATGTAGAAAAAGATAGATTATACACACCTTATAAGAAGTTATTACTTCATGTATTCACACCAAGCCCAAGTGTTGTCTCAAGACATCAAACTACAGTTTTGTAATCCCCTATATAAAACATCTTTATGAAAAACAAATATAAATAATTAATTAACTAATTGAATAAAATATAGCTCAAGACTTGCTTCAGTAAAAAAAATGTACACGTTGGAATTATATTTTTGACATCAGGCTTCAGCCCCGAAAGAATATCATCATTGCAGTCTTGATAATGTTTTTAACAACATTGATATTGCAAGAAAATTATATAAATTTATATTATAAGATGCAAAAAATATTATCATCATTAATATAATTTTCTGTGTGATCACAGAGTAGGTTTTCCTATAATGATTTTTCAAAATGATAAAGAGATTTATATCATAAGATGCAATCATATTAAGAAAAAAATTTACTAACAATACATATATAGCAAAAAGCAAGCTTAAGAATTCTGAAAACATCTATACAACAAAAATCCATCTACAAACAACTTCGATATTTAAAGTTAAATATGAGGATTATTTTATTAAAAGTATTACCTATATTTCGTGAGCGCTTTCTCGATCAACCTGGTGCTGCAATCTGAAAACATACAACATATTATAAATACGTGTTTATTGAAGATATTGTCTTTAGGCAATTCCAGTTTTAAGAAATTTGATATCCACGTACAATAAACTTCAATCTATAAAATATGCATTGTTTGGTAAGTACAGCAGTTAACAGACAATTACGTTTTGAGTCAAAAATTTAATGTAAGTATATTAATTTAACTTTACGTCATATAAAATAGTAATATGTAATTAAAATATATAAATCTTATATGTTTTAATTAAATTATAAACATAATATATAAGTTCCAAAATCTCATTGATCTAGAAAGTTAAGAAACAGTAATGAGAAATCTAATAAAATAATTACAAATGATAGATTTTTTATAATATATATGTGCAAAATAATAATACTGAAATATTGACAAACTGAAGTTATATAAGCATTCATAAATATATTATTATCATAAATTGTATTATCAATTAGACAATTAAAATTTTTATTATAAATCAATAAATCAATTTTTAAATTCATTATATTTAAAATAAATAAGATATATTTGAGAAATAATTTTTATTTCGAAATAATTGCAGATTCTATTAGCCGAAGCAATTTTTTAGTGTATTCGCATATTCTGTCATATAATGTGGCAATAATTATAAAAATACATAAAAACCTCAGAAAGATTCAAAATATAACAAAAATTTAGTACTTTCAGTAATAATTGTTTTAATAATGCGAGAGAAATCAAATCAATGAATTCATAATTTTACATTCACGTCGAAGATATAATTTTAAAATAATTTTGATGCATTAAAAGCACTCAGTACATTTTTTTAAATCTTTGAATCTCCTCAGATTTTTACGTACATTCTATCGTAATATTTTTTGAAGTCTGCATCGTGTCTCAAGAATTAATAAATCACACACACTTCTGCGTTTTCTATTTAGTTTTTTATCAGATATAATATCCTTATGTGCTAAAAATATTTCCTTCCTATAAAATCATTTATATAGTCACAATACCCATTTTCCATTCCACGAAAGTGTTCTTCGATATCAGAATTAATAAAAGATTCATCGCGAGTATTCCTTGCCACTCAACGTGGCATAGTAAGTAAGAATTTGTTATACTTATTACTTAATAGAATTATCTGTCACCACAGCCTAGATTTCAATAGCTAGACCAAGACAACCTTTTCATCAAAATACGGGTCCAGATATTGTGGTTGTCATAGGTGAAAAGAAGTGCTGTCTAGGCTGATAAGCGCTTAATTCATCACATAATTATTTAGAACAAGATTTAATGTTTCCTTCTTAAGCGAGTCGGAGATGAAAGTATTACAAAAATAAAGTCGTCGTTTATTTAAATATTAGTTGCACAATAATAAATTTCAATCAACAGTAATGTTTGTCAGCAAACATTACAAAGCAATTTTCAGTTTACGATTCTCACCCTGTCTAATATGTATATAATGATCTAATCATATTAAAAAAATAATTTAAGAAATAATTAATAGAACTTTTGTTGAGTGGTTGATAAATAATCACTTTGTAATTTTTGCTTAACATTTAACTCCCACCCGAAGATTAAAGTAAGATTACGCATAATAGTTTTACAAAATCTACTCACCTCGTTAACAGGTAGTTCATTGACTAGCAGTTTCGAGTAAGTAAGCCTATCTTGTGATTGTAGTCTCCTCTCCGTTAAAAGATTCTTCATTAATTATATTTCAGTTCTAAATAAATATTATTAAACACTGAAACGTGGAAGATGGAAAATACTTTTTTCTTATTATCGATAATGATTGTTAATAAAGAATCAAAATAATAGATAAAATTGCCAATATTACAAATAATTACAAAAAATATATATTGATACAGGAATAAACATATCGAATCTTTGACTCACGAATATTGAAGCCTTTATGTATAAAGATTATATATAAATCTCTTTCTTCACATCCATAAAAAAAATAACTTCAGATATAATATATAATTATAATTAGGAAATTAAATTCAGATACTAAAAAAAAATTGCAAGTTCTGTTTTAGATATATCAATAATCTATTAGGACATTTAAAGAAATTTCAACCAGTATGAAATATTCTATCGATACTTTCTACAAAACTGTATATGCTTTCGTGACGCATTGTCTGGCCTATTAACCTAACTATTATTGGTAAATCGTAACTTTTCCAAGTTAATATTAATTTTTTTAAATTGTACATAAAACATAATAACAAATAATTATTACAAACTTTTTCAAAGAGGAATAAATTATATAACATCCGAAGATGTTTGTAAGAAACTTTTTCTGAGAATATCAACATATCAAACCTTTATGTAGAAGATATAGAAAATCGTTGAACTGAAAGCAAAATTAAGGACATCAAATATTTTATGTAATATTTCATGTAGTAGCAAATGTCGCAATCTATAATTCATAGATCAGTGTGTGTGTGTGTGTGTGTGTGTGTGTGTGTGTGTAATTTTCGTAGAAGACAGAATAATATCGATTGATATTAGAAACTAAGATATATAAGTTTGTGTTATATACCTTTATTTTTTTTAATCACTTCTATAGATTAAGATTCTTCACAAAGTACTGAATATTATATTTGCAGATAGCACTGCATATGCATGGATATATATTTGTATATAATGTGTATGATAACTTATGCACTAAGAGATAATTATACTGATGAATATTTAAGAACTGATAAATTTGCATATCATGATGCAATCACCATATTCAGCATGCCTAATACGATAACATAATACTAATTTTCAAGTCAAGCGTATTGCAAATCTTAATTGAAAAATTAAATTCTAGTTAGGACGTCTTTTTACGTCGTCGCTTATACATTGATATTATTTTCATATATATAATTCAAGTAAAGAGTATAAAATAAGTGATGAAAGTGCAATCTATATATAGTTGACAAAATAATTAAATTAATCCTTTAATGATAAATAATGAATAGTATGGTTTTTATAAAAAAAAAATGTTTAAATGATACAGTACAAATTTAGAATAAACGATTTAATAAAGCAATGATATTCGGATCGAAAACATATTGTCAAAACGAAAAATTATACTGTTATCTTAATGTTATATACAGTTCTAAAATTGTCAAGTAAATTGTAACTTTGAGTCTTATACTTCATAATAAATGTATGCATCTCATATTTATAATGTAAAATAAAAATTCACTCTTATTTATTATGTAAATGTAATATAAAAATTCAAACTATTGGCGATTTATATGTATAAACAAATAAACCATATTTTGTTCAGATTATAATTATATATTATAAATACACAAAAAACACATATTAATTATGAAGTAAGACTCTGATTTATGTTTAAATCATGATTCAAATCGAAAGTGAAACTGCGGAATAAATTGTGTCCAATAAAATATCGGGCATATTAAGTATCGTTTTAACTGATGATATTTTTGCATGAATCTCAATAAAACAGCAATTCAAGGCAAATTTTCAAATCGTTGAACAAATTGATGACGCCAATTATTTGAATAACATCAGTATTGACAGGAATTGAATTTAATCGAAATACATGCTCGAGAAGAAATGTCATTTGAGGAGGACATAGAATCGGTCAAAGTATCAAAACATTAATGTGTTCAAGCCCAAAACTCTCACACAAATCTCTTGTCCATTCACAAACCGAATCTCACATTCGATGCCAACGGTGTTCAACATCTTATTCTCATACATCATGTTTAATTTTTTCAACACTACTCCTTCCCCATTTCCTCATTGATTATCAAGATATTGGTTATAAAAGTGAGGAATGAATGAAGGACATAGTACGATTAGTAGAGTATTAAGAAATCGGTAAGATTTTATCCTACACACATTTAATATCGTCGGCGTTTATTGGGATAATCATCCGGGCGATTACGTTCATTTCCTTGCCAACGTCCACTACCCCCGCTGCCTCCACGGCCACCACCCATATTACCCATATCAACCCTCATGTCCATTAAATCCATTATTTGCCCACGATCATCGTTATAACCCCCTCGACTACCGCGATCCATATTGTACGCGTCCATAAATGACTTTGGGTCCTATAGAAATGCGCGGAAAATACGAATCGTATAGGGAAGTCGAGAGTTTGTTATAAATCATTGATGAGAATGTAGTTTACATCAGAGGAACGCACGATACGCGTGTGCGCGTGAATTGCGGATGTACCATAAGTACATTCCGTACGATTCAGGGCGACCATCCATGTTTGACAGCAGCACAGGTCATCGTCAATTTTCGTCAAATCACATAGAAAAGAAAGGGGAAAACACAGTGTTAGATTGCTGTTTGTGTGTCGAATGGCAGTAAACTGCATTAAGTACAGCTCTTATTAATATATATCTCTTTTGGCGGATATGTTCTGTGATATTAATCAGACCAAGAGAATGCCCAACGTAGACAGACACTTTTGTTATATGTGAGTAGACAAATATCAGAGTGGCTGTTTACGCGAAATTATATAATTTTATCGCACACGTACAATTAGTTTTCTTAATCATGGCTTCAACTCAAAAATAAAAGCTTTGAAGTTGCATTTCAAGCACAAGACTCCAAATATAATTACGAAGTTTATATTCTGTATCATGGAATTGAATTTCCAAGTTAGAGTTGAAGCACGATTAAGATAAATTTATGAGAAATATTGCTACTTTGATAAGAATATAATCAATATATATTGGAGACCCTACAATATAAGAGAGTAAGACTGAAAGATTCATTTCATTTTGTATATCACACAATGAATAAGCAGAAATTGTCAATGTTTCAGTTTATACGTAACATAGATGTAACATAGTACAAACATAAGTTTGTACGCCTAAATATTCTGTATAATATGTAGACCTCAATATAGAATTTTTTTTAAATTTCCCAACCCCAATAAGTAGTAACGACCATAATTAGTAGTCATATAATTATATATTCGGTAGAAATTAAGAACGAGTTTTCTTCGTGAGTAATTAGAACCTAGTATAAGTATGAATAACCTAATAAATATACATTCAATATTTCCGAATAAAAATGGTCAATTTATTTTATCAGGTGGCAAATTAATTTCGTATATTAAAGAGAAAACGCCGAAGGTAATTTCCATTGTTTAATAGTAAAGTATTGACATTAAGCTTCCATACAACTTTAAAGCTCCGAGCACAAACACGAGCAGCAAAGAGACGTGATCAAGGTCTCGATGCAAACTCTATTTTCATTGTACTTGTAATGCTTTAAAGATGTATTGTACTACGAGAGAATCAGTACTATGCATAAAATATTCCTGAGCATATATCATAATATGCAATAGTTATTAGCATTTTATAAACAACATACTCCCAAGTATTCATAATTAAATGAAGTTTAGGATGAACAAATTCAACTTTAATCAGATGGAGATTCTGTGAAAATGTGTGCATGCACGATTAAAATTTCCTTGTATATTTTTATAACTTAATCTAGTTACTTAGAAGAAAAGTCTAGTTGGGCACTTCTTGGTCAGTAGAATTACTATGGAACCATTTTTATAAATTTTTTGCTGAAATTTTTTTTTATTTTTTTTCATGTATTATAGAAAGTATAAAGGTATAATAATTATAATATTACAATTATAAAACTATAATAATTAAATTATGAATTTATCAATGTTCCATAGTAAATGAAATTGCTCTTAAGGCTACAGAATAATAGGTCAAAGTCTCCTGTCTGCAATCATGGGGAGAAACCAATATGGCAATTATATTCATAGATTTAAATAATCATTTTCGAAGATATAAAAAGTTTAAATTGTAATATATATATTTAGTAATATATATATATATATATATATATTACAATTGTAAGCCAAGTGTGGCACAAACATAGAAGTCAATTTCGAAAAATCAAGAATATCACAGGTTATCTGTCTAATGTCCTGCATATATGCATACATACATACATACATATATATCTAATTGTTTATGTACATAAACATATATGTATGTATATAACTATGTCGATATGTAGCAAAACTTATTAAGTAAAATTTGTTTATTTGTTAAAGTCGATTAACGGTGATGATTAGGGTCGCTACTTCTAACTGCAATGTTTGCAGTAGAAAGAGTAGTAGAATGCTTGTTATGAGTCACAGTTCATTAATTTGCTTCAACGCTGCGGTAAAATTTAGATTGCGCTGTTCGCATGCTGGTTCATACATGTACATATAACATAGAAGTCGGAGGTTTTGAGTAAAACTTTCAGTATTCAGTAGTCATTGGCATCGGTATTTCCGATGAAAGATTTCGCAAGAGAAAAGTAGATCATATAAATTCGAATATCCATGCATCAAGATAAGATGCAAAACAAAAGCGTATCTTATCAGTAAAAAAATATGCTTATAAGTTAAATAGCAGAAATAGCTATATAATCGTTTACAGATCTTTGCAAACGGCAATGCCGGTTAATGTAGATCATTTAGAATTTATAACTAAAATCAGTGTGTTAATTATTGACACTCCATACAGTATTGAAGTGTCACCTTTCGTTGTCTAAATACTATGCGCATCATTGATTCCTCCACATGTTATACATTCAAAGTAGATTTTAATGAACAGTTTCATGATCTTGAAAATAAGGTAATGAATATTAATTACTGATTTTGCAGACATTAGAACTCTGTGTATATTGAAGAGCATGCTCACAATTCAGAATATCAGGATTTATCAGCCCTCCTAATTTAATTGTATGGTATTATACAACACCATGAAATAATTGCATTTCGTCATGCACAATATAGTATTCCACTCATTGTAATGAATGAGATTTGCGCGGAGCGCATGAGAATATATTTCGAAATTGTTACCGCCCAAGAAGAAAAAAAAATATTCATAGAGAAAAGTCAAATGTTGCAAGAAAAAACTTAATGCTGTAATGTAAAATTATAAAAAAAAGTAATTAAAAGTGATACGTTACCACTGGCATGCCGCTTCCACCTGTAAAAAAAATAAAAAAAATATTATTCTCTAATTTGTGGTTCAAAACAAGAAATATCTTTGTAATAATGAGATCATTTTAAAATTACAGCCAAAAATTTTCATCATTTCAAATCAAACGGTAATTATTATAATCATCTTATATTGTCACAAATAAAGTTGATGTTACATTGTCTAATTATTAAATAAAAAATACAGAACATAAAATGTTGACAATGCTGAAACAAGCAAGCCGTAAACTATTGTACAGTTTCATCAGAACATTTTGCTTTTATATGTATATATATGTATATATATATATACTATAATATACGGATTAATTATATAATGGTAACATTTAAGCTCCTGACTCCTCGCGCAACCATATTGAAGTCGTGACATCATAAGCAAGAAATAACACGTAAGTTTCATCCGTGGAATTTGTAAATAAAAAGAATTTGGATAAAACAGAATAATGAGATCACTTTAAAACACTTGTAAAAATGGGCCTCGACTATCCCTTTTCCGCCTAACAATCAGTAAATAGTCGCAAAAAGCACATAAAGTGAATTAGACAGGAAAACACATAAAGTGAATTAGACACGGACTGCTGAAAAGAGTGAAAAATATGCTTCTTACGTATAAAATTAACCCTTAAACACATTGAAAATTCCCCTAGAATTTTGATCGCTTATTGTGTGAAGACTGAATGAGAAAGAAGATTCGGGCTAGGTGGAAAAACAGCTTGAAGTCTCCTCTATCGACTGCTATGATTGACCAACTTCATTGCTCAACTAAAATAAAATGGCACAAAAATAAAGTTTTTTCAGGAAGGTCTCTCAGACCCACTTATGTGTTTAAGGGTTAAAAAAAAAAAATTATTTGCGGCCCATTTTTACGAATTTGGTAAATATGAGACAAGTCACGTTTTCATAATAAAACCCAAAACGAAATCACATTCAAGACAAAGTTTCATTGTCAACATATGCAGTTTCTATTAATTCTAATTTTTTTCCGCGATACCATGTTGCCACTGTCAATGCAGAGTTCTCAACAGAGGAGTGAGGAGCCTTAATCTTAATTTTTTTTTCTTTTCGAAACTCATTACTTACCGTCAGGTTGACCATATCCATCACGATCATTGCTACTAACAGAATCATAATTTTTGCCGCTACTGCGAATTGCCTGTTCCTAGAATATAAAAAATGCAATTAAGTACATTATATATATATAATCAAAATATTAAATCTATAGTCACAAGAAAAATATGACAGTATATTTTAAAGTTAAGCAATTTTAGTATTCAACGAACCTGCATAAACAAATTGTTTTCCTGTTGACGTCTATGCAATTCCTCTTCCTGTCTCCTGATACGTATCGCCATTTCTTCTTGTTGGCGCCGTCTTAATTCCTCTTCACGAGTTCTCTGCTCTTCAGCTTGTCGCTCCTTCATTTCCCATTCTCTCTTCTGCCTTTCGCGATCCGCCTCGCGCATACGCAGTTCTGTAATATAAGATAAATTTATATAATTTATAAGGAAAAAAAAAACAATTTATTTGCAATTATAATATTTCACATATTAATATTAATAAAAAATACATACGTTCTCTTAAGAGCTCTGTCTCGTGTTCATATCGAGCAAATTCCATTTGAGCTTCTAATTTTTCTTCTTCCATTGCCATTTCTCGTTTGAGTGCTTCCTCCTTCTGCTTGTATAATTCGTGCAATTGCTTCCATCTTGTACCATATTCATGCTCAAAGCTACCTAACTGCGCAAAGCGTGGTCCAATTTCACGCGCTTTAAAGAATTCTGGATTCTTGCGTGGCAAATTTTTGTCAGGATAACCATCCACATCATCTTGTTGTTCAAACGGCTCAACGACTACTGGACGAAGGGAACTAAAACAAATTTTTACAACTTGTATACGCTTTCATACACTTTTTATATCAACATTTTTTATAATAAACTTGTGTTTCACGCGTCAGCACACAGCGATTAATGGAAATAATCAACCATGTTTCCTATGTGAAACTATATTTTTTTATACCCCTACAATTATTATTAGGCACTTGTAGATTAAAATACATCAAACAAGCGTGGCGTCGGGGATTTGTTAAAGTTTATTGAAAATTGTAATAACTTACGCTGTAACGAAGTAGCAACCCTCCGTGCATTTTCTCAGAGCTAATTGAGCAGACGGTTTCCGGCAAAACTCGACAATTCCTTCGCCAGTGCTTTTACCTCTGTCGTCAACTTTGACGATTGCACGTTCGATTTCGCCAAACACACCGAAGGCTCTCTCGAGAAGTTCGTTGGATGTCCACGACGTCAAGTTCTTCACTTTGATTGTCGATGAATGCGGGGCAAAGCGTACCTTCAACGCACGACCTTTGCGCATTGAACCATCTAGTTCGCGCTTAGCCGTATCAGCATTTGCTTTATAATCCTGAAACAGGAAAAAAGAACAATTATTCTCTATCTTGCAGTTGTAAAACAAGAAATATCTTAGTAACAATGAGATCATTTTAAAATTATGCAGCCAGAAATTCTTATCATTTCATATCAAACGGTAATTATTATAATCATTTCAATTGTCACACAAAAAAGTGATGTAACAATTTGATTATTAAATAACTACTTATGGTTCATAATTACCATTCTGAGGAAAGCAAAACTTTTTTCTTTGTTCACAAACAACTCGGATATTTCTCCAAATTTTTGGAACAATGTCTGAATCTCTTCCTCGCTCACGTCATTTGTTAGGTTTCCAACATACAAACGATTCCGTCCACTGAATTTCTTTTCGGTCGTATCCTGTGGTGGAAGCTCATGAGTAGGTCCGCTGATACCCATAACGCGTTCCATCAATCTATCCTGAAAATGATATTATAAGTTCAGTAATGGTCACCATGGTAAAAAAAGACACAAGGAATGTGAGATGTAAACTTACATCTTGCGATCTAGTAGCCATGTTTCTGTCGCCACCGCCGCGACCTCCTCTTCCACCTCCTCGCATCGGTCCACCGCGGCCCATTCCCATGCTGCCACCCATGCCACCACTCATTCCGCCACCCATTCCACCTCCCAAGCCACCACCCATACCTTCGGGCATAGGATTATCCATCCCTCCATCCATGGAGTCATTCATTTTCATCTGTAAAAAGATTGTACCTGTCTCTGAATAACCTGGGAATTACAAAATGTGTGTAATTCATTGAACATATTCTCTTGTTTAACTTTATACATTTCTTTCTCTGTAATGACTTTTTAAACTTGAGTTTTTTATTGTTTATACATCTAATTCATCGTTTAACAAAATAAGAATATTAACATGTATTATGAATATACAAAATATTTCTATAAATATATCGACTCTCCATTTAGGGTCACTTCAACCTACTCCAATTAACTTTAATCAATGATTAACTTGATCAGCAATTTTGCCAAAACGGAATACTTTGGCTGCTTTCTTTTTAGAAGACACAAATCGACACTAGTTAGCACAAACTCTCCTCCCGAGTAGTCGAAAAATGTCGATTGAGTTTGTATCAAATTGTAAATGGAAAGCGACATGTGTCGCTTTATATTAAAAATGTCGACTGTGTTTTCTAAAAGGAAAGCAGCCTTTATTATTAGATCAAGATGCAAAATTCTTTTCTTTTTATAGTATATTTGATTAATCATAGCATCTGATATATTTTAGTTTTAATACATAGATGGAATTATTAATTTTTTTATTATAATGAATACGAGCTGTTGGTAACATTACCGATCAAGTTAATCATCGATTAAAGTAATCGGAGTTATGCCTATTTCTATTAACTTATTCTTTATCTTTCTTTAGTTCTAAGAATTGGAAAAAGATAAGAAATAAGTTAAATTGAGATCAAATTAATTTACATTGATGGAAATAGACATTATATAACAGAAACATCTTTATCCTTCAGCGACTCCATACGGCACGTGCAACGCGAGAATTTAAGAATGCCCGCCGCCATTTTATGTGAAGGCGCCATTTTGCATTTACTTCGGCGTAGAATTGAAGATGTGATTCATCTCCTTTCCGAACGTCGTCAGATTCGACACCGAAGCGATATCACAGACGGATGGAGATACATGTTGATCACAACCACGCGGTGAGACTTCGATTGCCACGCAATCCTACGAAAACGCAGCAATCCTTCCGGACGCTATCTTAATTCCACATCGAGAAGCGAATATGGAGAAAATGTTGGCGCGTGGCCTTCATCGCGCGCCAGAAAACGCGCTGAAAGAAGGCTTCTATCTATACGCGACGACGCGCCGGAAATAGCGCGACTTTAGGATCGCCACGCTTGAGCGCGCGGTCGGCTCGAAAGTAAAAATTACGCATTACGCCTCGTCTCAATGTAA
>QKQZ01053043.1:0-22994 GCA_003595255.1 Solenopsis fugax
CGACGGTGGACGCATCTCCGGCATCACGATTCACCGTGAGGTCTCGGTACCAGTTCCGGTGCCCTATACCGTCGAGAAAAACGTACCGGTACCTGTACATGTACCAGTGAAGGTTCCAGTGGACAATCCGATACCGTATCACGTACCAAAGCCTTACCCAGTTCCGGTAGAGAAAACTGTAGGAGTTCCCGTGGAGAAACCGGTCCCGTATCCCGTCAAGGTGCCCGTAAAGGTGCCCGTGAAGATACCCGTTCCCTATAGCGTACCTGTTAAAGTACCTTACCCCGTGACCAAGGAGGTGCCCTACCCAGTCAAGGTTCCGGTCGTCGTTAAGGAATCATACCCGGTCCTGGTACATGAACACGGTCATGGAGGCGGCTTTGGCGGTGGTGGCTTCGGAGGCGGATTCGGAGGCGGATTTGGTGGCGGCCATGAAATCAGCTTCGACCTGCACCATTGACAATAGTCTGATGACAATCGATATTAATGATATTTTTGTATATAATAATTATGTTTCTTTTTTTACATTGTGCTGTCTTAGCAGAATAAACATTAAATTATTAACTCGGCCTTTTGTATAAGCCAACGTTACCTCATCCTTTACGTCTGTTATTTCACGAGGGTATTTGCTTGAAGTTGAGCTTTATTCTACGGCAAGTGAAAATAATTTCTTATTAGTATATCATATTTATTCTTAACTGTTCGCTTGTTTCTATGGCTTTAACTGCATTGCGTAATTGTAGCGACAAGAAATAAAGCATCAATTTAGACGTCTATGAAACCGGCTTGTTGAATTTTGTTACGTAATGCACTCGCGAAGCTATTGCAAGTTATCATAACTACAACGGTATAAATCGATTCTTAGCCACTTCCTGTGAAACTAGGCGGAACATGTTACAATGTGGTTACTAGGCGACATGTGAAAGTATCTCAACAGTTATTATGGTTGTTACGGTTCCACACACAAGTTAGATGTTCTAGGAAGCTTATTATATCTAGTTAAGGATTATACAGTAGAGTATCGCAGAATTCTTATGAAATGATATTTGTTATTTTTTTATGAACTCACTTAATTGTAGGAGTATAAGAAGTAGACATACATATATTTAAAAACGATTGATAGATCTTGAAGTTCTTGCCTTTTAATTTCGTCAAGATATTTTCGCATAAATTGTCGTTCTATATTAAAATTATCCAATTATATTTGTAAAAATGCAAATTTTTATTTTAATTATATCAAAACACAATTTGCGAAAATTGAGTAATTATAATATAAATTTCATGTTCAACGTTAAACGTATGATTACATAATGCAGACATTATATTCTAAGGTAAAGTCAAAGATGTACGTCTAGCATACCGGTCAGGTTTCTTTACCCGACGTACAAGGTAGATCATTCCACAGTCAAGGTTGCTAGAAGAAATAATATCGAATATTTGCCTCAGGCAATTCATATTCGAGCGTACATAGGAACGCGCGTATAGAGATTGCACGGTTTCTCTCGGTAAGAGGAAGCCAGTTATGCGAACGGAAAGAGAGCGCGATTTCCGTAATCTCACTTCCCTGATGGTAACATTTCAACGGCCAACTACTGGAGGCCATCAGCGTTACGTAAATAGATCGATTGATCTTACGTAACTATTATGAAAAGAAAGTAAGCACCTTTACCATTAGCGAAATCTGTAATGACGATTGAATTGTATATTGGCAATCTGTAACAGCGTTTCGCTCTGCGAGTTAACTAAGTATCACTTTCATTTATAATCTACACCATCGCGCTGCGATATATACTTTATATGCGCGCGATAGTTTTCTTTTTCTGACTTCAATGATAATCTCGTAATTCGCATTACATCATGCCGTTTACGAGAATTCAACGCTCTGATTATTTTTCAGCACGATATAAACGAGTAGTTGCGATATCTTGTTAGGAATCGGAGTATCGGCAAACTACGATCGACAAATAACTTGTCTTAACCCGAGGCAATCGTTAAAATGGTATATGGGGATGAATCGAAACCATAATTTGTCCTTGTTAGAAGCTCCTGCTCTTGAATCAGTTCCCTTTATGCGCAATTATTATTACATACCGTCGTTAACGAAGGAGGAAGTAGATTTCATGCCATAATTCTTCATACGATAAACAACGCGCTCTATATCGCGGTATACGTTATAAATTTAATTTATGAGCCTTCATCTCTTACCTCGTACCTTTTCATTCAAATATCATAGACTCGTAATGAAAAGCTATTGGTATAATCAATTTCTGAGAGATTTGAGAATGCTACGATCGTAATAAGCTTAACAGATGATTGAATTAATTGAGGCGTTATAATAGAAGACAGAGTACCACAAATAAAATCGTAGAAAGTGAGAACTTTTCTGAATATTTTTGGAATTTGTTTTATACAAAACGAACAGAAAGAACAGCTTTACTAAAGTACCTAAAAGTTTAGCTACGTGTACAGATCTGAAAATAATTTTGTTGGACCATCAAAATATTTATGAAGAACATTCAAACATAACAAAGTAATGCTGCAAAAAGTTTTGATTCTAGCAACCAGTTTGAGCATCTTGCTTAATTATTTATGCTCTAACAAAAATTATTTTTAAATCTGTATATAGTTATATTTTTAGATACTTTAGCAAAACTGTTCTAGCAAAACTTTCCTATGTAGAATTTTTAAAAATATAATACAGAACCCTCACATTTTTCTATGTGATAGAAAAAAGAGTAACAAAGCAACGAGAACCTAAACAGATTATTAAACCTGAAACAGAATGATGAGAGAAGCTGTAACGTTTCTCAAGGATGACTAATACGTACAGTCATTTGGGCTTAATGAACCAACGAGCTTAACGTATCGCGAAATTTTATGACTGATAAAAAATAAGCAAGAACGTGTGCCATATAACTTTATTCCATCTACACTGGGTTGGATTTTTCTATGGACAGATGTAATCTACGTTATATTAGTGATACGTCGTTTAATCGTTTTAATGGAAAAGATGTAGAATGTTTAGAGGGTAATATATGGTCTACTAAAAAAAAGACAGTAGAATGCGTTCTTTTCTACGCGAGAAGAACGCAAGCGCGACAGGAGGCGTCGCGACGTCTCGTCAGTTTAGCAACATCGAAGTCGCCACGAACATCCTGCGCTTTAAACATCGCCATTTACTCACGGTTCGTTAACTACGTGTTCCGCGTATTGGGATGGAGTCGTTCGTAAAATATAAAGCTCCACTTCCATACTTTTGTTTGTTTAGCGTAAGATATCGTGATTGGGTACCGAAACTGAAATTATATTGTGCTCGTGAAACAAACTGACAAACTCTCACGTGTTAACACGTTAAAGTAAAGCAAATCATTTCTGAGATTTTAGTACGCACATTAACATGAAATAATAATACTGTATATAACATAAGGATATATATACATATATGTATCAAGATCATATTATTACATTTCCTCTTCGCTATATTTCTTTATGAGAGAAATGTTATTGTTATATTTCCTGCTCGCTGCGTATGCAACTATTTCTAATGGAGATTTATTTATTTTACCGTAACATGAAATGCATTAAGCAAACATTAATTGCGATTTATTAATTTGCCATAATATTCACTTTAAAATAGCGAATTATTATTATAAATGTAGAAAATTTATTTTGACATGAATTAGACAAATATAAAAGTGATAAATATAAAAATACTGTTAATAGTAATTTTTCGTACAATTTGAGCGACAGATCTTTTTTTCCTTTTATATGTCTCTATCTTAAATTTTACTACATTGCAATCTTGAGCAATTAGTTAGCAAAGATAGAACTATACGGTATACCGTATACGCCGCAATCTCGTTTCAGTGAAACCGCGTAAGGAACTAGTGATCGTTAATGTACATTTCGTTAGACATGCATTGAGGTAAGTGCGCTTTAAAATGTAGTCTAACAGAACGACCTAGATAATACAGGGAAGTAAAATGATATATTACTAAGAGGTAAAAATATATTACTATTTAAAGGATACACACACACACACACACATACAATGAAAAGAAAATTATAATTTTCAAATTCTTAAGAAAAAATATATAATAAAATATAAATATATGTATATATGACGAGAAATTGATATAAATCTTCCCAAGGAGTCTTTTAACAGAAGGTATGAACACTTTTCATTTGCAATAGTCTAGTCAAGTCATAATGACCCGCAGAAAGAGAGATACGTTAATATTATTAGGCAAAACACGTGTTACATAGTTAAATACGTATATAACATTTTCCCCGTATCATTACGTTAGCGAATGCTCTCGACGTTTTAACGTTATCTTTATTTTGATGACATAGTCTTAAAATAACGTCTACGTTTTATTTTAAGCTCGTGTTCATGTAGCGTCGTAAATCAGGGAACATGATCTAAAGTCTTTCTCGTACAGTTTTACCTTCATTTTTCATGATATTCCGCGTTTCAGAACAGATGCTCCATTATCCTGAGCCTGTCCATTTTCTTTCGTTTTTTTTTTTTTTAGAATACGCTTATGCAGCACCAATGACAACCAGATAAATTTTATAATAATTTATATTAAATTATAATAAATTTAATTATTACTTATTAAAAGAACTATTTAATAATATTTATCTTTTAATAATTATAGTTATTTATATAGAAACACGATTTAATTTATTATCAATAGTTTGTAAGGTATTTACATTTATATAATAATGTATTTGAAACTTTTTGTCATGGACATAACAATACTGCTTAAATAAAATTTGAGAAAGAAAAAGAGAATATACAGTTAACTAATAATTACAAATTAATAAATCTGAAATTAAATTCTGTTTTCAAGTGCTTTAACCGCAATCTTTTGTTTTATATACGATTTCAATTAACTATTAATTAATTAACTTATTATTAACAAAATATATTGTTGCGTTCGCCGCTCGCTTTCGCGGCAACTTCACGGCTCTTAATGCGACTCTGTTCGATTCAAAGCGGAGACAAAACAGTATCTATAAGCTTTGAGATTTATGACAATTTAATATTAATTATCCCTACAAAATTTATTTCACAAAGAATGCTAATTGTTAGCTAAGTGGTAATATAAACTTCAGACTATTTTAGTTTTGTTTATTCAATAATATTCTCATTAAGTACGTTCTCTAGCTTAAAACGTGGAAGAGAGTCACGTAACTTTTCATTCATATATACCTTTTAACAAAAGAGTTCTTGGCATTGCCCTGTTCAAAATAATAAATAACGAATAAAATTTAAGCAGTAAAAATAAGAATTTATTTAAAAATCTTTTATAATATTGATAAATATTGATGTTGTAAAAATTGAAAAAGAATTGTTTATAATAATAAATTAATTATGAAGCAATCGTTATATTTTCACTTTTATAACGTCATATTTAAATGTATAATTTATGAACATTTTATACGAAAATGATACGGCAAATCTTTATTTTTTTAATAATTAGTACATATATAAAAGACCGTGAAATGTATAACAAAATTAAAATGAGGGAGGAAAAGGCTAATAACTCTCACAGTGGATCTTAGTGCTCAAATAATATTTCATACGTGATTTTATATTTTTTAGTTCTTAACTGCTCGTCGTTCGATCTTAAAACGCAGTTCTTAAATTGAACCAAAATAGTAATATTACAATATTAAATTGATAATCAATTTAATAATAGTAATTCTAACAAGTATTTATAAAATTTCTTCATCCTGAACTTTATTTCTTTGATTCCAAAATGTCCTTTAAATTTCATTCTTTCTTATGAATATAGTTTTTCAAAATTCTTATATTGTTGCGATTGAATTACTTAAAACTCTTTTTCTCATAAGGCTCAAAGCAATTTTTGAAAGTTATTTAAAGGAAACTATACGGTCAAAAAATTGGAAATTTTCAGAAAAGATATTATAATCATAAACATATTCTCAAAATTCGATAAAGTTCTTATATTATGTGAAAAAAAGACTGCACAGTCTTCTTAATTCATAAAACACGTGTTAATAAATTCCAAACTTAACAAAGTGTCCTTTAATTGTCGTATTCCTTTATGATGTTTATGCAGCTGCAGCTGCAGCACCGACCTACCCGACATAAGATGCACTCTTTTTTTCGTGCTGTAATTCTTGCGCCTTAAACAGGCTTCGCCTTTTGTCGATAGAGAAAGGTGTGGTAGAAAAACGAAATAATGTGATATAGTGAGTGTTAAAGCCCGATCGATTTGAAATCGATACTATACACTGAGGTTGCACTCCGTCTCCTTTCGCTGTTCCTTCTTCCTCTCGTCGCGTCTAATAAGACTTCGACTGAGAAGCCTGTTTTAAAACCGTTCCGCCATAAACGAGTCTGTTTACATAACTATAACAGCATAATTATTACCAGTGCATGCTTAGCTCTCTGAAATCCTCTCTTTTGCCCTCACTTTTCTCTCATGTTTTTTATCAATATTCATCTTTTCCTGTTTCTTTAGTCTTATATCTTTCAATTCCCATTTGCATTCATAGATGAAGAGATTCTATGTAGCTTGGCAAACCTAGATCATCTATTTATAATTATTACTTGAATCTCATCTCAAGAGCGTGAGATCAGGTGAGATTCTCAGAGAGGGATTTCGTATCTTGAGATGCGGACATTTCAATAGTAACATCTTGATGGAGATTAACTGTGACTATGTTGATGTAGAAAAGCAGAACAATTACTCACGTGAGAAGCAGAATGATTACTCACGTGAAATCTAGCGTGACAGCTTCTTATTTATTGCTTATTTAAATTAGGATGCAGGCATAACAGATTGTGCAGAATTCTCTCTATCTTTCACTATTCTCCATATTCGATTTGTTATGAGATCAAGTCCTCTCCTCTCAAGTGTATTTGCCCTCTTGCGAAACGCGATAAAAGTCTATTCCATGCAATAGGAGCGACGCAGTTTCTCCGGAAATAATTTTCACAAGCGTGTTAAGTAACGAACGTTATGGTGTCTATGGGCAACGTACACGAGAACGGCTTGTGTCCTTGCAGGTACGATCTGCGGCTTCCAGGCTTTACAGACACATAAATCATACATTAAGCTTGGTTCATACTAGCAGCTTCGTGTTAATGGACGCGTAATATGCGATCACTCGATTTCACGGAGCCCGCCACAGCTGCTGCAGTAACGGCTGATATCTCGAGACAATGTTCTATTGAATCGATAGCCTAACGGGAATTTGGAGCTGATAGGTTGATTCGAGAGTACAGCTATCCATCTAATCTGTACTGTAAATATATATATGTGAGCTTTATATCTATGTGAGAATATATAAATCTTATATAGAATCCTAAAGTTCTTGTTCTTTTCTTTGTCTATAAATTATAAATCTGTGAAATTATAATACCTTTTGAAAAATACATTTACTAAAATTACTTAATTCAATTGTTGAACAATCCACGTAAATTTGCAAAATGTTATTGTAACATCGAGATATAACGTAAAAACTAAGAAATTATCTTTCCTTTGTTAAAGTAAGAAAAAGAACATTGAGTATTAATCTTCTACAATTAGATAAATCTAATTTATAAATAAACATGGAGAGTAGTGTCTGAATTCCAAACGCGTTTAAAAGCACATTGGACAGAACAATGCAATGCTGCGAGAGAGAGAGAGAGAGAGAGAGCCAGAAGCCGTTCTGAGAATGTCATTAGAAATCATAAGGTATTGTTAATGTTAGCACAAGAAATATGCACAAGAAATATGCGTATTACATTTAAATTACTTTTAAATAAAATTAATTATAATTTTATAAAATTGTCAATATGTCTGTGATTCGAATTCGAATTTCTTAGATTTGAGATTTTCGAATAATTCCGAATCTCTGTCATTTCAACTGTAAGTCCGAATTATAGAGATTCCAATTTTACATAATTCGATTTATAGAATAGTTCACACATCTCTAGTTAGCGCGATTATTGTTTAAAGAGACTATATAAATTTATTCCATAGTCCGTGAAAATTGTTCTTGTATGCGCTATTTGCAGCGCGATGCGTAATTCGCGATAATGTCTACAAATGAAATTAACGATGCCCGGCATGTTAATAATGCATTTAGATATACTCTTCGTACACGATAATTAAAAGATTTACCGGATAATGCAGGTGCCCGCTAAGAGCCGATGGGCTGGCAGATAGTTTGCCAAATATAATTCACGTATTACGCGCATTTAATGCACATAGAGTATGCATTGCAAGCACATAATGTAAGAGGTACAGAATGAAAATCAATAGCAGTGCTGCAGGTATGCTCAATCTATTTAAACGTACGTTTTGATAATTGAACGCTGATAATATGACTCAGCATCAATAATGACCCTTCACTGTTACTAATTAATTATCTATTGTAATGCAAAAGCGCACTTTCCCTATTATAGGGAAGAATTTTCGTGTACAGACTTTACTTCCACGTGTATAGATTTTACACCGACAATTTATGATTTTTCATTGTTCGAAATATTTGAAAGAGGTAACAGTTGGAGATGCATACTCGTTTATTTTGGGTCGTTACGAAACGAACACGTGTCGACTAAATGTAGGCTTCCTTTAGAGCGCGCACGGAAATATTGCTCGCGCGGAAATTCCTTTGCGTTGTTTTATGTCATAGGGATGATCAATGGTAACTGAAAATGTCATTGACCGCGCACATATATCTCTTTTTTTTTGTACAAGTATGCGATGGAAGGACTTTCTATTAATTGCTTCCGCGAGTTGAGCTTACGTCTACATCATATGATTATATACAAGAATTCTACTCGAGTTTAGTCAGTTGATTGAGTACTTCCGCAGACACTCTTTATTACATGATTCAATAAATTCTTCTCTAAAATCACACAATTATGAAAAATTTTTTTAAATTATTATGTTTTTCTTTAGTAAGAGCACCTTACTGTTAGAAAAATTATTTGATACATATAAATATAACATAAAATATTAAAGTATAAAATATTAATTTTTCTGAGTTGCAAATTTTGATATAAAATACATAATAAGAGGGAACCAAATTAATACATTATTTATGAAATATATACGGTAAAAAATATATAATGAATATTTTAATTATTATAAAAAATGCACACTGTGGGATGATATTATGTATTTAAGTTTCGGTTTTAATGTCTCCGTCATTTCAAAAAACCATCAGCTGTTTAAGCTTAGTAAGTCAATCGATAAGTTACAAATCGAACAATGACTCACGATTATCAGGGAAGCTTGGGAAATTTTTGTACACTTCTGTACAACGAAAAGCTTTCAGGTGGTTTGGAATAATACATGTATAAAGAGCTGAGCCAGCATCTATATCAACTACTCGATTGCTGGAGATAGTGAGTGCTACGAGTTGAAACATTGTATGAACAAATCATACAACGTTGACTTGCAATTATCTCATTGCAATTATATTCGATATATTATGTTACACTCTGCATAATTAATATATGTGCATTATTGAAACTAAAATAATGAAGTTATATAAATTTATTTTAAATTATTATGATTGTTATATTTTTCGTTAATAAGAGCATTAGCATTGAAAGCAATCTATCTAGGCTTCTTATTTTACTAATCTAATTTCTTTTTTCCCATAATATTACACAATGTATTTAACCAAAAACTTCTATTCAAAAGAAATGTAACTTTTGTTCATGTTTACTGCTAACATGTTGAAACAATATAAATGTCAATTTTGAAATTTCGTTAGTTTGAATGTTAAGTAAAGTTTCATGAGAATAATTATTCCGTTTCTCAACTGAGTCGTTTCAATTGTTCTCTAAAATCGAAAGATGAGCATTGAACAGTTTGTATTTCATAATGACTCTTCATTCTGAGTAGCTCATCCGATATGCTCTTAAGATAAGATCTAAGTAACGATTACGAATGCAGACGATGAAAGACCGAGTCCGTGTACGTTAATGAAGTACCGTGCAGCAAAATGTCTGATCGCACTTGAACGTTTCGCTATATCGACCGCAGACTCGTCCTATCGGAACGAGGAAGCTGCAACAGGACCGGGTAGGCTCCCGAAGCATCGGGAAAAGCAATATGCGCTGGGTCAATACCGCAAATAGTCTCGATCAGCATATTCGTGGATTAATATGACGTTCAGGTAGGTAACGTACCATCCAGAGTTGTATACCCTGCAACTTTGACCACCCCCGTGTGCCCCGCGTCCCACCCGACGGCGGCCGAAATTGTTTCGAATTCTGCCACTGGCGAGTAAACCGCAACTGTATCGACCAGCCAAATCCTAGGAGCAATTGGGTCGTTTCAATTAACAAAACTGAATTTTCGCCATCTGTTAGGCTCGAAAATGCGACGATTCATCGCGGAAAATCCTATGGGCATAATCTGTCTACGGGACCGCGAAAAGATGGCCCGCGTGCACGAAAACTATCTGAGAAAATAATTATTCAATTGGATTTTCGAGGTAACGAAGCGCCGCTACTGTCGACTAAACGTCAATATGATCCGAAGATTAATTATGTGTATCGTGCGTGGCACACGCACGCACCTAAACGGATTCGGTCGATTTATTTCTTGTGCAAGCTTGTGTACAATTATAACGGTATTATTTGATTGAAATCAAAGATTTTGTGTACAGTTGCGTAAAAACATTGCGAAAACATGCCAATTAATGTTATTGACATTAAAATAAATTTTGTTTATCAATACTTATTTAT
Source organism: Solenopsis fugax (assembly GCA_003595255.1). NCBI lineage: Eukaryota > Metazoa > Arthropoda > Insecta > Hymenoptera > Formicidae > Solenopsis > Solenopsis fugax. The sequence continues at coordinate 10,733 of QKQZ01053043.1, forward strand.
TTTTAAACAATGAAAATATTAAATCATTATTTTAATCGCTAATTTTTTAACTTTCCTCTCTTTTCCTCCTTTCTTTTTTTTTTCTTTTTTTCTGTCTCTACTGAATATATTGATTATATTTACTCACATCAATTTAATACTCTTTGCATATATAATTATGAGATACGAAATTAAATTAATGTATTAAAAAGGAAATCTATTTGAAATGTACATGTATTTTGAGAAATGATTGGAAAATAATTCTCAATTAATATCGCATTAGATAGAGTTTATGGGTTTTCGTAAAATCCTGTATGTCCCTTTCATCCTGTCGAAATCAGTGCGCGTAATGGTCGATATAGGATGGCTTTACCTAATCTGGTGATCCTATTGGTGAGCCGCTAAAATTCCATTCTACGAGATCCTACGAGGGCACGTCCTCGTGAGGACGAGATTCTATTGGCACCGCAATGTTATTGGATCGTAGCACAGACCGCGAGACTCTCTGTCGGAATAAAGATTCCTCGGCTTAGCATTCTTCACAACTGTCCTCGGAAGAAGTCAGACCCTTGCTTGCTCACTTGCTCGGAAGCGGCTACCGTCTGTATAAGTTGCACAGTACGCGCACGTTTGTCCATGTGGTGGTATGTTCTTGCAATCGTAGTCTGAGTTATTTGGCTCACCCCACGAAGGTTGATAGAAGTATTGCAAGAATATCCCCGACCATCGTTGCGAAACTATTCCAAGGACGTTCGTTGGATTTTAGAATTCCTTGGTCCGTGATGGCAATTGTACGAAGACAAGTCTCGAATTGTTTGACCAGATTTATTGAATTATGCGTATCTGAGAGAAATTCAAATTGAAGTGTCGTAATGAAGCTTAGTATACATTTGTGCATTCTAAATGAAAAATTTAAAGCCAGTTATTTCATTTGTTATTATCTATCTGTTTAAGATCTGTGTAAGAAAATATTAACGGTGTGATCGCAATTTATGAAAAATATGCAACAGATAATACAAAAATTTATCGTTGCTCAAGCAAAGATACGCGATAATAGCGTCACTCTCGTAGGATTTCTGTAGATAATAGGAACACTTTCTAGGGCTTAACGACATAGCTTTGTTAGATTATCGAAGCTTGCAGCTATTGGGAATTTCTATGCTTAAGGGATAATTGGGGATTGTGCTGGCAAAGAAAGTATCGAGAATAAGACGGGAATAATATCATCGTGGCTAATATCAAATACACAATACAAACCGGCTTTCACAGTGAACCGTTTAATAAGCCGAAGATCGTGGCATTTGGATGTATAAAGACACATGCGCTTTGTGGTTTTGTCATTAAATTAATTATAGCTTGTTAATGTTTCGACATTACCGATATTATGCTAGGATTAGATAAAGTGGAATAGTACATTTGTCAGACCTCTCGCACAGCAACATAAACATATTGCATGTGATCAAGAGTTGAATACCTAAAATTATGGCACACAATTATATGTTATTCATGTCATAATAGCTTGTAATTATTTTCAACACCAATGAATATTTATTAATTAAATATTTTAATTAACATGGAGCTTTAAATAATTTGATTAATAATACTTTAAATTATGTACACTAAATTATGTAAATTATATATAAAGATATAAGAATGGGGACGTGTGTAATATGTTGTAAAATAAGCGTATTACGAATATAAATAATATTATTGAAAACTAACGTGTTTGAGATTGAAAATCAATGAAGATGTATCTCGAAGAGTGTCGAAGCTCTTCGGATGACCTTCAACGATTCTCTCAAAGTATTGTTGCGCAAAACGGGGACTCTTAAGGGGTTGAACGTAGATACTGTGGCTAGACAGACGGGACCTCGGGGGATTTGAATTGAATTAAGAAGACTAATTTAGGCTTAATCCTTGGGTTAATTTAAAATGGGGAGGTGAAGCTCTTAATCCTGATAGATAAAAGGCAACGACATAGCGACGATGCTCAACGGCGAAGAAACTTTGAGAAACTTCACCACAAACAGAACTATGAGAACTGAGTGGTTAGAATCGTGTAATCCTTTCAGAAATAATACATTGGATTTAGAATTAAACTAATATTTTGAATTTTTATTTACAACCTGCGATTGAAATAAAGTTTTTAAGATTGTGATATTTCTTTCTGGGTATTCGGGTAATTATAAACATTTTTATGATATAGACTTACTAATTATATAAAATTATTTTATTGCATTACACGATTAATTAATTTGTGATAAAATATGCAAATGTGATATTAATTTTTAATTTGTATTGTGTTTTTTTGTTTCGTAATTAAATCGTCAAGTTTCTAACGCCACTTTCTTTTACGATATTTCAATATTACTGTCTTTTTCCTTTGAGATTTTCATCGAAAGCTCTTTGCATTCCGTCGTGACTAAATTTTACACATACCGCTACGCGCGCGGAATTTTTGTCAAAGCGTCTCGTGAATAGGCGATGTGCGAATATTTCAATTTGAAATACTTGTGCCTTTTGTTGCATTACACTTTATTCAAAGTATTGTAACGAAAGACTATATATTGACTATATATGGACTTCGTACGTATACATTTTTAGAGAAACAAACTTTTGATTTTTGACGCAGCAGTATACTATCACAGTTTGCCATTAGTAATGAGCAAGTCGTGCTCATAAAATATTTCGATGTTATTACGTTCACTTGTTTGACATTAAGAATCTAGACCATCTGTAAATTCATTTAATTAGTATTATTTCCTTCATTACCAAATCGTCTTACCTCATTCAACGCGAAAGCGAGAATTACTGTCTACTATCTTCCGGTAATTAGTTCTACCTTTTGTCAAACAAGATAAAAGTGACAGCAACAGGAAAGTCAATTAACAGGATTAAAGCAAGTGAGAAGTTCACTGAAAATTTCGTGAAGCGCGGCGAAAATTATTAAGCAAAGTCAACTGTTTTAAAAGAAGATGTATTATTTCTTTTCGTTATTATAGAGATTAAAAAGTAGGACAAATATTGTCAATGAATACGAGGCATTCGGTGATTAAATCAATCGCACTGAAAAAAAACTCCAATACCAATAAATCTTTACCAGAAGAGTAAAGAAATTTCGTCTAAATTATTGTTTGATATTTGTTAATTTTGTTCTCGAATTTATTAGTGCCGAAATAGTTCCGAAAAGTTACTGTCGAGGAAATGACAATATTCTTTGATAGTCTGGACGTTGCAGATTCGTGTTTGATGCTCATCCTGCAGCGATAAGCGTAGAATAGTTATTACTTGATTATAGAGGAAATACATTTAACCCTGGCGAAAATAAGGTGGACTATGTCAACTTGCCTTAAGGCGAATCTTGTTGAATGAATGCAGAAATCGAGCGAATTGCGTCTACGAGAGTATCAAAATGGACACTCTTGTTGAGAATTAAGTTATCGCTACACAAGTACAACACTATTCAGTTATTACTATTCACGACGCAAGTTTATTTGTGAGAGCTAAGTTAGTTTACGACTAAGACGGCTAAACGAAGACATATATAACGCAGGCTATATTTTAATATGCTCGAATGTATTACATAAAAACATTTAATTATATAATATTATATAAGTTATATATAGAATTAAAATCACTATTCTATTGATTTTTAAAAACTTTATTTTTTTATCATTTGATCCGCAAATACAATTTCTCGTGATTATTAAAAGTTTGAGTTTTTATATTTCTCAGTTTTTAGTACCTATTTTTTTTTGCTTTTTTGCGATATAAGCTTTCAAATTTGAAATTCTAAAAATACTTGGAAAATCGCAATTCTTGAAATTTTAATTCATGCAAATTAATTTAGATTATACGATATATTAGATTAGAGAGTGGACGAAAATCTCTTATAAAACTAGGATTTTATGTCATTAATAACTTTTATTATATTGTATTTTAAAAGATTATGAAATATGTCACACATCATTATTGATCTTTATAATAAATTATTAATGGATTTCCTTAATAAATTATTGAGCGCCAGTTATTAACTTTTATTTTTAGTACATTTAATTAAACTTGCTAAGTTAATCTATCTTATTCTAGGTTTTTATCCTGCATAAAATGCCCTCGCACGTTACACTTTCGACTTATTTTCCTCATATTCACCCATATATTTTTTTGTTTGAAATAACCACTTCACTTGTGGTTATTTTAATTTACAAACTTAATTTATCTTACCTTATTAACATTCTCATGTAAAATATACACTTTCTATGCTTTCATGAGCTTACACTCTAATTCCACTTTCTATATATTTATTCATGTGCCCTTCCACTCGTTTTAATTACATTTACCAACTTATTTACAAAATTCATCTTATTTTCATTCTTTTTCATCCTTACGTAATAGACTTTCTTTTTTTGCTACTCTTTCGTGCTCACATCTCTAACATCCTTCTATTTACATATTATGTTACATTTTGTCTAATTAAAATTTATTAAAACTAAAATTATTAAAATTAAATTTATTTTAAAAGTATATAATTTAATTTATATAATTTATGAGTTGCTAGCACTATTATAAGTAAAAAGAAATTTATTTATAGTTGCATTTTTTTGACGAATTCAATTAAAACTTCCTGAATTCATGATACAGTTGAAGAAATAGATTTTGAGAATTAATTTAATATATTTGTGCGTTATATTTGCAATCGCGATTCAATCGAGAAATTTTATTAAAATTTATCTTGAGATATGATCTCAAAGTTTTGTTTCTTATCCAATATATCTTACAATCTTGAGAGAAGGATGGTATATGTTAATAGTTTTCGAGTTCCAAAGTTATCCTTATTATTTTTTTTATTTCAGAAATGAGTTAAGAAGGGAACAATTATTTCCGAAAAACCTAATTTGAAGCTAAAAATTTTCAAAGTACTAAAATTAAGAATTTTAAAATACTGTTATTGCTATATTTTCAGTATTCTGAAAGACAATGTTGAATAATAGTTTTTTGTGATTAAAAATATTGCTAATACATGCTAATAGATAAATTTACATGAATAAGGGTTTTTTAATCAAAATAACAATAAACTTTCTTCAGTACAATATTATTATCGAAGTGATAGTACTTTAGTGCACTTTATTAGGAAAATATAATGGAACAGTTTCTTTCCAAATTATGTTATAAATTTTATAAAATCATGATACAAACCTATAAAATGTTTATACAAATTTACGAAGACGATTATCTATCGTGTATACAAATTTCTGAAGAGTTATAAGATTTAAAAACGGTAGAAAAGTTTGAAAATCGATAAACAATCAGGCACGAGAATTGGTACATGCTGATATAAGATTGGTCGCGCGGGAGATATAAATGAAACAATTAACATACGCGATCGATTCGAATTCGAACTATTTGCACACCTGTACTAGTTAGTCTATGTATTGTCATATTATCCTTCGAAACACGATCACGATAAATAAGAAAAGTACACTATCATATCTCACAATTATTAAAAGATCATATATAAAGATCATAAGTAAATGTTTAATCCACGAATTAAACTATCGAAACGACAACTTTATCATATTTCGCGTGAATTATTCGTTTGGATTAGAAATTGAAACGGTAGAAAATTAGAGTTATAAATTATTGTTTCGCGCGCGATGTTTATTCTTGCAACACTTGAGTTCGGACGTACTTCGTATCGTGCTTTGGAGCTTAAATTAAAAAGATCTTGAAGAAGCATTTTTAGCTTAAATGTAATTTGCTTACCGTTTTAAAATTGATAACGGGGAATAATGTATGAATTGTCGAATCCACTAATAGTGAAAAATTGCATTGGTATCGATTACGCATTGATAATTAATTTTGAAAGGGAAGAAGTAGAATATTTAACGTATTCTATTTTATAGTATGTTAAATATTTTATAACGATAAGACTGGTTGAAAGGTATTTTTGTGATATACAATGCATTATGTATAAGATCGCTGCGTGTCTTGTATTGTAGATTTGTGTCTTTGCGACAAGACTTGATTTGATAGGGTGCTTTGTTCATTGAAACGCGGTCACTTCAAGTGTCACAAATAGATTCAAATATATTTCGCATCGCGCTTTGAGTCTCTTGAATTTTAACATAATTTGTTTATCATTTTTGGATTGAGATTCAGTAAGGCCTGAGCAGAAAGATGACCGTAATAAAGTCGTAGTCGTAGTCCAATGCACAAACAAGTGACGTTAATCGTATAGTCAGATTAATTCAAGTTATGGAAAATCGATAAATTGATCGTTTGTTAACAAATAAAGTTTATTAATCCGTGAATTTTTTTACATCAGACAACACAGACACGCGTGTAGCGCGCGCTATTTATTTTGTAATCCTAGCTCCAGAATTGGAAGCGACACACAAAAAGGTTACAATATATAACTTTATAAAAAATATTACAGTAACTGTCAAAGTGTACGACGACATCCGCTTACGGTACGAAGTCGCGACGCGATCGAGCTTCGAATAACCGGAATAGAGGTAACTAAATCGCTGAATAGAATCAACAGTGTATTCGACTACCGATTTAACACGGCTTTTTTATGTAGGATTTATGTGTTGAAAATAAATTACGCATGTAATAGTGAATTTTATTTATATATTTTCGGATGTGATTACATCTTAAATTATTGAATTAAATCAAAACTTGATTAACGTACCGTATCACATGGTATTAGAATGCAAACAATATTTTCAAATTTTTAAAACAGAAGTTATGTAACAGTGAGCGATGCGTTTAAATTGATGAGTGCAATTACAATTAGATATTTTAAGATTTGTACAGCAACATATAAGCTACAACTTCGGCATTTTTACATTCGGTATATTAGCACGATGTACCCAGAGATACATCTGAATTTAAATTATAAAAAAATTATTGTCCGTATAAATATCACAATAAAACAATAATTTATAGTTCTAGCAAATTAGAGAGCTTCGAAGTTTTTAAATTTTTCCATTATAGTGAACAATAGTAAAGCGCGATTAACATCGGGAGTGCCGTGTGATTATTTTATCCTGTGATTAGTACGCGCGATGGTAATTAACTATCTTTTCGCTAGTGTTGAGTTGTACAAGTGCAACGAACGAATTTAATTGTGAGAGAAGAAGGAGGCTTGAGAGGCATCGAATAACGGCAGAGAGCAATCATGGAGTCACACAGCAAATTATCATCTTTTACTTTATCCCCTACTCGCGAAATTAATCATTTGTCATTGTAACGACTTTTTAGATGATACTGACCTTTTGTTAAAAAGAAGAAATCATTACTTATAATAATTATCAAACTTTAATTTATAAAAGTAAGGATATAAAATTGCTGGAAAACGTTGCGTTCTTTTATTATTTATAACGAGGGAAAATTTTAATTCAGTCTGGGACTTAATCTCTCCTTCATTGAAACAGTTTCTATACAATTTTGAAAAGTTGCTGGGTTATAGAATAACGTGTCATCCTAACAATTAGCCCCAACTATGCCGGTGTCCGATCCGCGGACAGATTTCCTTGGGGGCTAGTTCGCGAATCAACTTTTTAAACTTCCTGCCAGAGGTTCATTAGTGATAACTCAAGCACGTCTGTCTGCCATGAACGCGAAAACTTCTACCCAAAGGATTGGCAATGTTCTTTTGAAAAATGGAACGGCTCCTCACGCTCTTATTCGTATGCTTCTTTTCAACTCGCTGTAATTTTGAGGAAAATATTGGACGTATGAAAATTGAGGGAGATGCAGTATGTAGTATTTTGTATAAAAGTGGATTCTAGTGATTACAAGAGTTGCATTATATTTACATTTCTTTATGTATGCTGTATTGAAAAGTTACAATAACAATTTCTTTATCTAATTAAATTTAAAGAACTAAATAAAAATTTTCTTTTACTGCAAAAATTAAAACATTGAAAAATTTTAAATTAAATTAAATTAAATTAATGAAATAATTAATTAAAATAAAGTACTTAAAAGTGCTAACTTATAAAAATATATGACTAACAAATTGTGTATGTGTCAACTATTTTAAAAATATATTAAATAAATTTTTTTTGTGATACAGAACATCTAAATAGAAAAGAAACGTTACAAATATGTTATTAAACATTATATTGTCGAGAATTTTATTAATAATGTGAGCGTAAATTATGCGGAAGGGCACCTAGAAAATTACTACCGTGCTACCTTGAGAAGAAAGCGTTTTCGGGAAGCACGATTACTGATCGTTGTTATTACCGGATATAATTAGTAAAGACTAAAGATAGTTAATCTAATCGTTAGATGAGACAATTTGCTGTGAGAGTCCTCGAACCGTGCAAGAGAGCACAGGCCGCTCGCTTTGAATTTGCGAATCAGAGAGGAATATATGGAGTCCACGTCTTGTCATTAATCAATCAGTTAATTAGGGTCATTTCGCTATTAGGGCTCGTTATGGTTTGCGCTCTCTCCGCGTTTGGTCTTTGACAGTCTAAAGTGCGGCGGTACTACTATGAGTACTAGGACCAGTAAGTGCTACGATAGATTTTGAGAACCGTAGAGTCACGTATGTATGTGTCATATGTCGTATGTAAATAGCAAAGTACAACGAGGTTTATCATGTTATGTGAAGCATTAATAATTAGTGAAATAATAATTATTAATTTGCATCATTGTTGATTTTCTTAAAATTCTGGGTCTCTTTTAAACGTAGCGATACTCTGAGAGAAAAAAATTACTTGATTTAAATATATTACTAATATTGTTTAAATAACTATTTTATATCACAAACCAGTAATATCAACTTCAAACAAGTAATATTCACTTGTTTGATGTAAATAAATTATTAATAGTACTAATATTTATTTAAATCAAGTAATCTTTTTTATCAGTGTATTATTCTTTGTGACTATGTTGCGCCGTCTATACATATTATATCATGAGAATGACGGCATGATAAGACAATATGCAATTCAGCATTAAATATATACCTATATATGCTAAGAAAATTGAGCCGCAGGGCAACGTGCCAGGATCTCTTCTCCGACATCCATAAATCCGGGATTAACACATTGACATTTTAAATGCGATGTAAACCACCTGTAAAACGAGGCTCGACTTCATCGTAGTATCTCATTAACTTTAACTCACGCTATGCGTTTGCGAAAAAGGATGGTTGCGTGCCGCGTAAATGAGACTCGCCGCTCGTTGATTTTCCATTTGCTGGAATCGTGCGTCTACGCACATTTACGCACACACACGCATTGTCCTCATCGCGAGAATATCGCGGCTGATTCGCTCCACGCACACGCACGTTATTGTCGTCCTGCGTTTCTCTAGCTCCCTTTTTTTCGACGATTTATCGCGCCGACCATTTGATTCGAAACGTTCCAGCGACTGAAAGGGCTTCAATGATTTCGACGACACTCAGGGGAACGTTTTATTTTTTCCCATTTTTCTCTTTTATTTTTCAAGAGTAGCGTTACTTTATGTTCGCGCGCTCATCCGACAGCAATTAACAATCGCGACTATGCTCGACTACTCGCAACTCTGTGTTTTATAGTAAAATATTGCGACAAATTATTACATTAACAAAATTGAGAAAGTATAATTCTCTCTCATTGTTCTGACATTTCTATGTCATATGTTATATTTATTGTTCTATACAACACAGCTATTGTTATGACAAAAATAGCATAAAGCATACAATTATTACGTGCTTGTACGTACATTGTGTAATTTGCTTTTTTTTTTCAAAGCGCTAAGGAAATGCGATAATTTATATTACGTTTGAATTTTTACTCAAAGATCTCGGAATCGTCAAAATTGGAAGGGTGACAGTCCTGGATAATAATGTGCAATCGACCGACATTGTCGGATGTCACGGGAATTTACACTCGAGCCCGATTTCGAGAAACTGCCGAAAAACGTTTCGAGAAGCGAGCGATTGCAAGCAAATAAAAAAGCAAATCGTGCCGCGCGAGTATTCCTCCTCCCCTTCCCCCACGCCATCTCGAGTGTCGTCGCGTTGTTATTTACATTTGATTGTTATGGTCGCGCGGCTTTACTCCGCACGGGCACACCCTGAAGTCCGCCTCACATTAAGGTACGAGCGCGTCGCGAAAAAAGGAGTGTAAACAGCATAAATACCTCCGATCGAAGCATCTCGATTATTTACTGTGTCAAGAAAAGCAATAATGCTCCATTAACCAACAAGACGTTCGTGGATCAGATTTTTGAGTAATCGCGCGATTTTTGTGCACGTCGTGTACTTATCGATGCGGACTTATCGTGCGATTAATCGATTTTGTTGTTAAACAGTTGGCAGAAGTGGATCGCCAGTCGCCCCCGAGTATCGGCACGGTCGCCTCCGCTATCCAGTATTGATCGTGGATCGAGAAGATAATTCGCCGATAGGAGGCTTGAGCGGTCCCAGGAACAGGCCCAAGGATCTTCTCAAGGATCCTCCGATGCCGTGGAAGTGGTTGTGGACAGTAATCGGTCCTCGGGAAACGGGACGAGTGTCGCGAAGTGTCGCGTTTCGGTAAGTGCGTCGCGAGTGTCGCGGAGTGTGTGAGGGAGATGTGTTTCGACCGGTAAAGGACGGAAAGGATGCGTGTCGAAGGTGCGTGGCGAAAAGTGCGTATCGAAAGCACGAAAGGTGAGAGAGGTAGTGTCGTGGAAGTGCCTCTAAAAGAGAAACGGAGTAGAGACTTCACGAAAATTCCGAGGTGCCTACGTGACTCGCGGCGAGTAGTAATGGCGGGCGGGGGGGGGAGCAACGTCTTCCCTCCCGATTTTCGAGGATCTTCCGATGCCGTGGAAATGGTTGCGGACGGCAATCGCGACCTAGTGAAACGAAACGGGTGTCTCGGACGACGATCGCGTCCTGGTGAAACGAAACGGGCGTCGCGGAGTGCCGTGTTTTGGCGGAAATTGCGTCGAAAGTGTGTGTCGCGTCGTGTGTGTGTGAGGGAGACATTGTTTCGATGGGTAAAGGATGGAAAGGACGCGTGTCGAAGGTGCGTGGCGAAAAGTGCATGTCGAAAGCACGAAGCGAGAAAAGTGATGTGTGATCAAAAATGCTTGGAAGTGCCTGTAATGGAATAACGAATTTAAGAAAATTCCAAGATGTTCACGTGGACGCGTGGCGAACAGTAATAGGAGCGGATGAGGAGAGCAACGTATTTTTGTCCAATTTCCGGATGTGGTCGTCGAAAAGTAAGTCATAATACATCTACTTCGATATAAGAATTCCTCGCGATTTACGGCGAATAAAATGAATTGGAGTAGATTAGAGACTAGGTCAAGTAAAATTACTCTTAGAATTTTTTCTTAGAATTTATTTTAAAAATTGTGATAATCGTGGGACAACGTGGACTTTGGCGAATTTATTATTTTTACTTTTAGTAAAATTTGATTAAATTTTAATAAAATATAATTAGACTATTTTATTATATAAAATAATTTTACTAAAATTCTTAAGAAAAGAAATTTTTGTAAGAAGAAAAATTCTAAAGATTCTGAAAATTTTCTTAAGAATTTTTTTCTTAAAAAATTTTCTTTTCTTAAAAATTTTAGTAAAATTTAAAATCATTTTATATATAACAAAATAGTTTAGTTATATTTTTTGTCATTTTTCTTTGGACTTTTTAAACATGCTGTTTTACAAAGTTTGTTAATGTTTCATGCTGTCATTAAATATTGTTATTAGTTGTTCGATTTAATGTATTATATTTATTTTTATATTTGTCTATCATACAGGGCGTTTCCTGTAACTCGCTCATTTAGAGATAATGATCTCGTACAATAATAGGGAAAAAATGCTGCTTGTGAAAAAAATTATCAATATTAGTCCCTTCAAATGAACTTTTCCCTTCGATACTTTTTCGTATCATTAAAAACAACAGAGACATTCTAAATGATTGAGTTACAAAAACACCCTATTTATAACATTTTATTCCAACATAACACATTTCTTTATGGCTATGTTAATTCATCCGCTAATAATATAGACTTGTTTTTCACATTAAGTGGAAAAAAAACCGTTCGTATCGTTGACAGCGACAATGGATTCGAGATCGGAGGAAATAAAGAAGCGCCGTAACTATTCCAATCTGTACCAAAGCCACGCGTTTTCTCCGTTTTCCCGGCATGCTTGAACGATTTAAATGCCAGGTGGCCCGTGACAAGAGCGCAAACTGCGATACGGTATGTTATCGTTTCGGAAACCGTTTTCCGGTCATACTGAAAAAGCTGCATCGAGCCGGTGCCGCGCAGCGCAGCG
>QKQZ01053045.1:0-37570 GCA_003595255.1 Solenopsis fugax
TGATGCCGCGAAATATGGCGACCCGACGGGCCGCGAGGGAAAGAGACCGCGCGCATCCACGTCCGCTCCCGACGATCGACACGAGGTGGGTTACGCTGATCCCGCGGATCGCCCTGACACCCGGGGGAGGGAAATACCGTCGTACGTTACACGGTCACATATCCGGGGAATCGAGGGTTACCCTCGTCGTTTATCCGGATAGCGATTCTTTCCTCATCGAACGAGGAAGAGTCAGAGAGAAAGAGAGAGAGAGAGAGAAATAGAGATAGAGCAAGAGTACCTCCAGCGCGTGTTTATTGTCTCCTCCCCCCTTCCCCACCCCGTATTATTTTTAGCTCTGCTTATGTAAATGACGCAGTAGCAATCGTCCCGCTCGCTGGCGGGAAGTTTAAATGACGCGTTCCGCCGATCCAAAATTTCTCTCGTGTCAATCGAGTCATCCAAATCAACGTTATCATGTACTTTTTTCAAGACATATTTGGATTTTTTTTCTCTTTTTACACGTCTCATATTTATATTACAGTGTCGTTATGTTGCAGAGCTCGCGAGGTAGCCGGGCTATGGAAAGTATGGTCGAGGAAAATGGATCAGCCGTCGATCCGTTGTCCCAGGGCTCCCAGAGTGGCGACGCAGCACCAGCAATCGCAACCTCGGTACAATCTATCGATAGAACGCATCAGCAGCAAACTCATCACCTGGTAGCTTCTACCAGCATTGTGCAACTGACGCTACCCTCGTCGGGAACAACACAGGTATACAGGAGACTCTCCTGTGTATCTATGTCCGATAATTTTGTCTTTTCCCTTTATTTCGGAGCATGTGCATATACCGTTTATTTATCCTTTATTGTTTCTCTGTAATGTAAGTGCGAGATTTAGACATTCAAGTCTTGCATAATGCTGGTCACGTCTTGGGAAGACGTAAAGGCCTTCCCAGGATTACTTTCATACTTAGGCTGTAGGACGTTGGGAGTATTTTCTCTGCGAGTATATGATATTGTAAGATCTGTTTGCACCAATGTAGCTTAACTTAAAATTTTTTAATTTAATTTCTCATCTTTTTCTAGTTTTAAGAATTAGAAGAAAAATAAGAAGTTAAACCAAGTTTAACTAAGTTTGCATCAATATAGCTTAAATAAACTTGGTTTAACTTGCTTCCTACTTTTTTCTAATTTCCTTAAAAAAAGATAAAAAGCAAGTCAAACCGAGTTTAAAGTTAAGCTACATTGATGCAAATGGGCTTAAGAGGTATATTAGTCATACATTTTGGGTATACATTTGAAGTTCCATAAATAAGTTCCCACTTTTGTTACAGCACACAACAAATGATATGTACATTATTCCTTTCTATGATAACACTAATTTTAAGTTTGCATCAGACTGTACATTGAAGATTGAGGATTAAGAATTAAAGATTAGAATTTAATCACTCAGAACGAAATTGATTAAAATTATCTGATTAGTAGAATTCTAATCTCTAATAATCCTCAATCTCCAATGTGTAATCTGTACAAGTTTTATGCAATGAATATTGGTCCATGCAATGCTATATACATTTCATATGTATAAGGAATAATGATCACATGTACATGTATCTGTAATTAATTTTAACAATATAATGACTAATTTAATCGTTTGTAATATTTGACACATGATTCTTGTGTAGGTGCAATCGGTCATACAACCTAATCAACAGTCCGTGATACAAACCGCCACGAACATCCAACCCGTTGCAATCTCCAAAGGAAACGTTATTCTGGTTAGCAAACCCAACTCCGTTATACAAACTGCACAAGGCAGCTTGCAAACACTTCAGGTGAGTCATATCGACTCTTTATAACTTCTAAAGATACATTTTGTTTAGATTGTTATCAATATGTGTAAATGTGGCTCACAGTTTTTTTACTCAAACATACATCAATTATATATATATATATATATAATTATATATATATATATAGCATATTTGAATATTTTAAATAACAATGAACATTTGAATAACATTTGAATTCTCTTTAAGGTGGTTGAAACTGGTAGCGACGACAGCTTCTCAGACGAGGATTCACCCAAAAAGAGGAATATTTTAACCAGACGACCGTCTTACAGAAAGATTCTTAATGATTTAGGCGGTGGAGAAATTACAGGTAAGATATGACGTTTCTCCTTAGGTAAACTAAATCTCGAAACGTGTTCGAGTAGACATTCTATCGTGCAACGGAAATTCAGGTCGTGGCATAAAGAATACAATCCTGTATTCATCACTTCCCGCGACTATATTAATTATCTCGTCCGCGTAATTTGCCTAGCGATTCGACGCGAGTTCTTATATATCAGAAATAAAAACAATTCGCGCATCTTGCTCAATTACGTAAGACGTTTATGTGCATGTCAGTTCATACAAATCGATAATATACAAATATATAATGTAGTAATTCTTAGTTATATTTTGAAATTGTGTAAATTTCAACTGTAAGATTAAGACTCTGGCGCTACTGATATTACTGTAAATATCTTTTTCCCTTTTTAATTATTATATTACACAATTTTGTCTCAAATATGTATATTGCAAACAGGCACGATGTAATAAATATTTGTTATGCAAGAACCATTCAGCACTTTTCTAGTTTAAATTGTAAATAACATCAGTTCTTTTAGGGCATAATGAGGTTTAGCGTGTAGTTAAGTAAGATATCTGTATTACGATATCTTTTTTTTATATATTTTACGTATTTGAATATATAAGAGAAGTATGCCATACCAAGCTCGTAAAATACTATACAATATTGAGAACGGTAAATTAATTTCAAGAACAAACATGGGAGATTATTAAGATTAGGATGTTGAGAGTTTGGGAGGACGTCTGCGCAGATTGTTCCTCTGACCCCATTACCTCAACATTATATTAACAAAAAAAGAAACTTACGAAAAAGAAATTAACAAAAAAAGAAATTTACAATTGGAAAAGGTAAAACTTTATTTGGAGTGGTAAAAAAGTTCTGATAGACGAAAAACTACTTTGAAAAAAAAAATTCTTCAAAGATTTAACGAAAAAGAAATAATTCTTCAAAGCTTTATCGGCGAATACACTCATGTCCACCGCGATACACTATGGAGCATCAAATGTCACTGTAATTATCGCTTCAATGTTTACGTTAATTTAATCACTCATATATACAGGGTGAAGATAAAATGCAGTTGATGAAAATAATAGAAATAGTCGACATTTATTAAAAAAAGGAACATTGTATATAACGAAAATTATTATATATTTAAAACATAAATAACTATTTTACCAAATTAATTTCTTGAACAAATTAATTATAATCTTACTGCATGAAATCATGACCCACTGCTTTCCCACTCTTAATACACCCTGTATATTTTTGTTACAATTTAACTTGTGGAAGTAAAATATATTGTCAAGTAATTATATAAGATGCATCGTTTTCGCAAAATAGATTTTATGTTGTTTTATGTATAGAACAATTAGAGCCATTTATACAAAATTGATCGTACTTTTATGTTATTTTTATCCGGAATTTAATTACCTCTTTCTGTTTAATATTTAAGAGCTAATTATCCTGAATAAACGTGTCCAAGGATTTCCTATTTCCTTTTTGTATGAGCTGACTGCACGCAGCGTAACGATGAATATGTCGTATAATCAGCAGCCAGAAAGGAAATAGCTTAACAGATCATGATCATATAATGAAATTCCGTTTTATTCTTATCGCATTTACATCACTTTGTTATAATTTTACTTTCTGGATGCGGATATTTGCAAATAATTCAGAATTATATTTATTAATAAGGACACACAGTATGATTTGGCGCTTTTGAAAAAGAAAAAGAAAGAAAGCGATACATTACATATAGAATGATGCACATAACGCTAACGGCACCGGTTATGAGCTAATTGTAATGGGGGTTTGGGTTGATTCGGTGTTACAGACGGTCGTTTGCCCCCCTTAGAATCATCCTCCGAGTGTGATTCTAACGTGGACAGTGAAGTGTCTTCCCATTCGCTCCATTACCAAACAGGTTGGTTACTTTAATCTTCCTTTTATGTATCTTTCCTGGCTGTATTACATTTCAGAGGCTATCCGTATATAGTAGCTTTTGTATTCTTCTGCATACCGAGGGAGATGATGTTAGAGGAGTACTTAATGAAAAGAACGAAAGACGAGAAAAAAAGGAAAGCTCTATGAAATCATGATCCATTCGCATTTACACAATTGTCTTCCATCCCTGTGTGTACTGCCTAACGTGATATATATATATACATACATATATATATATATATATATCATTCGTCATGATACTCGCTTGGTGTGGCATTCTTGCTTATGGGATGATATCGATATAGACTTGTCATTCGGATCACTCGATGAAGGCACCAAAAAAAACTCGGAAAAATTCTCTCTTGTGCGAAACCGTGGAAACACGATATCATTACGTATATCACACATATAGACTTTTTTTCAATGCAGATGCATTGTCAGTTGAAAGATTTTTCCTTTCTTTTTTTAACATATGCGTTTATATTTTCGATATAATTTGTTTTGCAGTAATTCCTGCCGGTACTATTCAAATTGCGACCCAAGGGGAGGGAGTTCCGGGGCTTCACACGTTAACTATGAGCAATGCGGCGACGGCGGGCGGAGCTATAGTGCAGTATGCACAGGGCCAGGACACTCAATTTTTTGTCCCAGGTGTGCTTTTTGCATCATTTCCTATCAGAAAGTCTTGAAAAAGCTTTTCGTTTTTTTTTTACTTTCATTATATTACAATATTGTATTGAGATGATACATTGTTGTAATATATATATATAATAATCTGTTACGTCACATTTATATATAATTGTTACATATAGATGTGATATAATAGATTATTTCTTAAAGAGCAATTTTATATTATCGCATGGAATGATGTATTAATTATATAATTAATTTAATTAATGTTAAGTATTAATATTATTCTTTATAAAAATTTGCAGTAACATAATAATATATAAATTAATAGTACAATTTTGTAGATTAGATTGTTCTAATAAATACATTTTTTAGCGAATAAAACAAAATAAATTGTCTAATAGAAAACCGTATAAAATTTTGATGCGCATAACGTAAAAATTTGGAAAGTGCAGTCTCTCGCAATGTTGCAGCTTATACAGGTCACGGAGTGGTAGTCGAGGATGCGGCACGAAAGAGAGAATTAAGGTTGCTTAAGAACAGGTAAGTGATAAGAATAGGTCTGTCACAAAGTTATATCTGTAATCAGCTATAACTTCGTATATATACAGATATAAAATTTCCCTATATTTTACAATCTACACACAAAGATGAGAAAAGATGAAATCCTTTAGCGACGAAGAATGTATTCTTATCTCTATTTTTAATGTGTACAGAGAGGCGGCGCGCGAATGCAGAAGAAAGAAGAAGGAATATATAAAGTGCTTAGAAAATCGTGTTGCGGTGTTGGAGAACAGAAATCAGACGCTAATCGACGAACTGAAGTCGTTAAAAGAATTATATCAGCAGAAAACCGACTGAGATTGGTGTTTAAAGCCTGCGCGATCAGTGTATCAAAACTATTATCCAGTCGATGAACCTGTACATGTCTTGTTTGTGTACATTATCCTAAATGTTGCTAGGGGTAAGCGATGGTGATGTACATGCATTCTTATAGATATTTCTCTGTAACATACTGTATTTAAGTACGAATACGAAGGCTTGTGAAACTTGCTATTACTAAAGCGGGAAGCCAAAGTTATATGAGACACGGAGGCAGCAAACACGTAGGCAATATTTCGTATATCGGTCTCTATTTTGGATATAAACACAGCGCGCGATTCATACTCGAAATTTCGATCCTACAGACTGGAACAATTAGATCGCATTAATAACTTAACTAGCGAACAATATTCGTGTTTGTTTAGCATCACTGTCTACCGACCGTTTGTTCTAGATGAAGGCGTGTCTTGCTTCACTACGATACGCTGCAATTTATTTCTCTATATGCATATATAAAAAAAAACATAGATGTATATGGAAACGTTCATGCGCTATAGTTGGAAATAGCGTTCTGATTACCTGCATGTAAATATTTCTATGAAATGTGCCGTGGCTTACAACTATGTAACAATGTTCAAAACCATTATTGATGGTAGATTTACAGACATCTGTTTCGTATCTTCATCTTTCGAGAAAATCATTTTGGTTAAAAAATATAAATTATTTTTTTAAAAAGTCTAATTTCTTCTGTGAAAGACATTTTGCAAAATTATTATATATTGCTGTATAAATTGCAATCATGTTTTTTGATGTTTTCTTAACAATGTAGGGATTGACTTATATTAATAGGCGATAATGCAACTGTTTAAAACAGTACAAAAATAGATAAAAATCATTTATTAAATGAGCGCTCTGAGACCGAGTCTCCTTTCAATAGAAATAATACGGTTTTATTCTGTGCGTGTAAAAACCATGCCATGGCGAGACGCGCTTCCATCTATCGTAAATAAATCCTAATCTTTAGAAGGTCGCAAATAGTTTTTCCTTAAATGATACAAATTTTGCTGTAGCAAAACATACAATGAGTGTAAAAAATATTCATATAGAAGTTATTTTTTAAAAACTTATTTTTAGAAAGTAAATATTAGAGCAATTATTAATGAGTATATATATATATATACAACTATGCTATTAATAAATTGATAATTAATGTTTACTATTTTCTAAAAATAAGATTTAAAGAAACCATACGAATACTTTATATTCATTGTATATACATGTATACATCTAGCATATAATTTGATGTAAAATATGATTTCAAAACGTTATATTTCGCGACTCTTTAAAGGTTAACGTACAATCAAGTTGAAACTATATCTGTCTAGTTTCACAAAAAATTGAAAAGCGTGCAATGTTGAGAAGGATTAAACGCTTCTAACGAAGTCGCTTTAAAATTGAATGCTCTATAAAAGAATCTTGACATCGATGTAGAGAAAATGGTAAATATAATTACACGATATTCGAATGATATAAGAAAAAAAAGAAGACATCTGTCATTCTTTCATAATGCGTCGCCTCTTTAGTTTGCTGTATAAACGTGCGTACAGGGCGATATTACGTCGGTTTTAAAACAAGTAAAATAATCATGTTTTACTGTCTCGTCGAAATGCCCCGTTCATTAAATACTGGACAACACAACTTGTAAAATATGAATGTAATATACATCTGGAGTGCCTTGAAGATTTATGATACTTGTGATATACATATGCATATGTTGGATACAAAAGAAGAAACGCGCAACATATGCATGTGTATGTATATACGTATGAAGGAAATTATGTTGTAGGTAAATATGGGTAGATATATATATATATATATATATATGATATTTTTAAAGTACATTATTAATATAGTTTTATGTACTTGACACACGCAACTCTATCACGAGAATTGTATTATTTTTGGGAACACGAGTTCTCACGTAATCTCATTATTGTCGAGTCAACAAAATCAATTATTGACATATACTGACACTGCGCGCAATGTATTGTGAACAATACGCGTGGTTTTACCATGAAGAGATAGCGTTAAAAACCCAAATAAAGAGCATAATTTTTTTAACAAAAAAAACGTTGCAGTTGACGTATTGTGAATTTCAGTTATCACTCTATTGGTGCAAGTAATCTTGAATTCATCGTATGGCGTGAGCGTTATCGCGAGAAAATGTTTACTGACAAGTTTTCTAATGCATACGCAACGATACGAAAATTATTTATAACAAAGTAGTATGTACCCGGAAATTCGACGCTGAACGCATCGTTTAGAATTTCGTATCTTACCGGTCCATCTTAATTATTCGTAGTTTTGTAATGCTAACGTGCATAATGAACATTGTCAATTTATGAAACATTGCTTGAAAAAAAAGAAGAAAAGAAAACAATGAAAGAATCATTAGAGATAATAAATGTGCCGTATCCTTTACATGTGCATTTCATTGCCGCCACTGCATTTTCAAATTTTTTATATTTGTAAAATGTTTATTTTTACTTTGCTTATTAGATTTATAAAAAGTGCCTTCTCCTTTTACGTCTCTCAAGAGTAGTGCAAGTGTATATTTTCGTTTATTTACCTCTGATACTACATGTTACCCAGAGAAGTAAAAAGCTTTATTCCCAGTGCAATATTAATTTTTTAATTACGAACTCTTATTACTTCATTTACTCTACCATTCGACGAACATAATTAAAATTAGTCAACTCATTTTTGTTGGATCTTAATTCCGCAATATATTTCGCAATAAACATTGACCTAACCATTTTCTTTTTTTTCTCTTGTATGAAGTAAATTTTATTTCTTATTATATATAAGGTTTGTTTAGGAATAATAGATACATCTTTAATATTTATTATACAATGTATAATATATTGACACACGCAATATACTACGTTATTAATATTATATACATATGAACACGAGTGTATCAAAGAATAAGACAAATTTAATTTTTAATAAAATATTTAATATTTCAATTAATCTTCAAATACTTTCCCTGTATTGCAATGCATTTGTCCTATTCCTTCCATCATACTTAAAATACATATTAAAAGAAATTTAGAACATGAAATTGCTTTCTAAACTTCAGTTTTTTATTTTTAGTTTTTAATTTTGATTCATTAAAAAAATTTTTTTTATGAACATCAATCTTATTTGTTTTTGATACTCTCTTCTAAAATTTATGTACATACTTACACCTATTACTTATGCATATTACCAGACTTTAACCAGACATTATTCTCATCCAGAGAATAAAGTATCCAGTAGACCTCCATACAAATCTTTATATCTAAAAAAATATAAATCTAAATTAGTACAGTTTCCAACAGCAATATTTTCTATGAAAGAAACTTGATTTATCTCAGTTGGTAGTGCATGTAAAAAATAATCATAATAGGATGAAATTTTTAAGAAAATTTTATCCTGTTTTTTCATGAACAAATAATGTCATCCTGTTATTTAAATTTATATATATTAAGATATATGTAAATTACTACACTGATTCTTACCAATTCGTTTAGCAGGCTGCGGAATTTACCTTGGTACCATAATCCTGAAATATCAGTACTAATTAATTTACATGTTCAAGCTCTTATCTCATAGATATAAATAAATGTAAAATGCCTCAGATGGTAGTGCATGTATGAATATAATCACGACTTCATACTTAATAAAATTCATCATGTTAATTTATATTTTTTATGCAATATGACAAATATTTGAACGATCAAGATATGCAAATATGCCAAATATATATTAAAATATACATATACGTTAAAATACATAGTACATAAAATTATAAATAGAATTTTATTTCGATAAAAATTCTAGATCCTTTAAAGAGCTTGAGTGCAATCACTTTTTTCAATTTTCCAAGTCGATTAAAGATTAATAATAAATATTACTGAAACTCAACAATTAGAATTAAATTCTATATTGAATGTATACATTAAGATAAGACGAACGATCACGGTCGATTCACGTGGATTACAAATTGCAATGTGCTCGGTAGTTTCGAGAAATCGGTATCCTTCACGCTCCATATTTTAGTTATCTACCGCAGTAGACGAAAATTGTTGGAATTATTGTTATTTATAATCCTTTTGCGTCGAGTGTCAAATGCCTTTAATTTTCTTACCTCCTGCAATCGCTGGTTCCAGCATCCAGCTTCTTCGCCATTCGATTGCATTGGATTACATTCGATGCTGCTGATTATGGCGGTTATGGCCAGTTATGGCGGTCATAGCAATCATGGCGGTCATGCTTCAATTATAAACATATAAGATATACTCAGTATGGACTGGTATGGACCCCCCAGCTGTTAATACTTCACCTTCTAATGGCGTCTGGCGGCAGCCAATCCACATCTTACACAGCGTTGTCCAATTCTTCCTCCATACGGAACGGCACCTGCTGAGTGCACCTGGGTAGTACAGAGTGCAGATAATGGAGTAACAAATACGGTTGTACGGTGGGGTTGACGGTTGACGGGTTGATTAAACACGGAATGACAAAATATCGAATTATCTCATAATGACTCATTGAATCTGCAAGGCGTCGACCAGACCAAGACATTGAACATGAGCTTGGAGTAGTATCGAGTCGCGTTCCCTTGTCACGTCGTTACGAGAAAATCTCTGGCTTCAGCAAAGCGTGATCGGCGAGTGATTATGGCATGGGCATGGCTGAGATCGCGACAGTAAAATGCAGTAAAAGTCGATGAGGAGACGAAACGATATGGACGATTAGCGCGCGATTTTCCCGAAAGAAAAGCTGTGTTCAAGGATCCGAGCTCTGTCCCCGGGAATAATTGACTGGCGTTCGCGTAACCTCGAAAAAATACCGACACCTCGCGTGTCGATGGGACGGAGAGAAATCTTAACTCTTTCTAAAAGGTAGTGACTGCATTCCGTAAAGCGCGTTGTACGCATGGTGCATCACTTACTCTTATTCTTCACTGAACGTTAAATAAGGAATATAAACGATGTATCGTGTGCGTGATGCGCTTCATGAAATGCAACATTGAGCAACGTGTTCACATACAACTTTCCCGATGAGAAAAAAAACTTTTCCAACAAAATCAGCTGGGCGCAAACCTGCCCGTTTGCTTCTCAAAATCAGGTGTGGAACATGAGTCTTTTGATCTTCAGTCTTCTGTCTGATAGGTTGTGGGTCCAGCTGATAATATCACATGAATAATTTCATGTATTATTAAAATTGTCAATTTCAGTGATATGGTGGCTATTTTGATTATTTGAGAAAGAAGGCGAGAAGTATGTTCCTTTTAATTGCTTTTTTAGCATTTGAAAATTCAGACTTTAAGAAGGGAAAGAACAAAAAGATTGAACGCAGAAGGTACAATTAGAATGTAGAATCTAATACATACTACAGATAAAAGAGAGGAAAACAAATGCTTCTTGTATGACTAATCAGGATTATGTATACACAGATCACAGATAAATGAAGCATGTGAAGAATGTTTGAAGCAGCCCATTAGGGAAATGTGAAAAACCTGTAGCTTTTCAATTATTTCTTGCTTCAGGATTCAATTATTCTTATTCTTTGCATCCTATGGTTTAAATTTAAATCAATTAGAGATTGCATATATTCCATAAAAAAAACATTGAATTAAATATTAAAAATTCAACTTAACACCATTACATTATCAAACTTGTGCATTTTAATTCATGTATGAATAATAAGTGCCATTCAAGGTTATGTATCATATTTGCAATGTAAGATTATAATTAAATCTATGATTTGACCATACAAAATGCTCTTTCTTTATACAAATTTTTTTGAATCCTTGGATATCCCAAGAGATTAAACATTTTATCTTTAGCTTGTCATTTTATTTTTGTTTTATCTTTGAAAATACTGAACAAAATTTTAGTTTGATTCCCTAATGCATAGTTTGCCCTGCCCAAATAAAAAAAATATTTTACTTTTTCCTTAAGCACAATAATTTGAAAGTTTATGTAGAAATTTTCCTCGCACCATTTATTATTTTAGTTACAAATTTTTTCTTCTTTATTACAGCTACGTGCAAATAAAAAAGCAAAAACAATGCCTCAAACAACCACTATTGAAACACTCACTGTAACCAGACCACTTAAGGTAAGTTTAAAGTTCAACCATTTTCCTTTTTGTTACAAATAGAATTTTCCTATAAATTATGCATATATCAATGTCCTCATAAGATTTCAAAGCTTTATGCTAAATTGATAAGATTGATTATTTTTCTATAAATTGCAGTCATGTGAAGTTACAGAATAGAATGCTTGTGACACTTAAAAATAAATTATAGAATTGATTTTAAAGTGTTATTAAAAAAAAATAAATTTATGTGAAGGATGACATGAAAAGCTGTTTTAAAATAATGAATGCAGTGCAAATTTATATTCACAGTAAAAGCTTTTTGATTTCTATTTCAATTTCCACTTGAGTACTCCAAAATAAACTGTCCTAATTTGTAGAGAAGTGAGTTTAATGTGTGGCATACATTGTAGAGTATACATTGTGCAATAAAAACAGAATTAATGCATTTATTTATGTAAAGAGGCATAAATAAATTACATATTTTATCATTCGATAATATAAATAATTGCATGCAGGCTGTCAGAATTGTGGACTATTATAGAAGAACATGAAATGGACAGATGGATTGGTTGGAAAGAGAGAGAGAGAGAGAGAGGGAGCGAGAGGAGGAGGGGAAAAATAAAAATAGGGAAGAGAAAGAAAGGGCGAAGGAAGAGCAGGAGAGCGCAGAGATCGGCGCTCGCGCGCATTGCGCCGCGACCTTTAATGGGCGCTGATGGGCGCAGCCTCCCTGGAACCTGGAATCCGATTGCTTCCCACCCCAATCCCAGTCGCGGAGAGTCAGTTGCTCCCGCTTGAGACGGCGCGGCTGCCTCTCGTACGTTTTCTCTCTCCCTTTCCCTCCTTCCGTGCAAGTATCACGGTCATTAAAAATCGTTCGCGTCGTGAAGGAGGGGAGGGGGTCACGACCTGGAACACTGCCATCGATCTGCGATCCGTCCGCCACGCGAAAAACAGACAAAAAGAAGAGAAAAAAAGGGAGAAGATAAAAAAAAAGAGCAACACCCGTGCGTTACAGGGGGTTGCCCTCGTCCGATAATACGCGGGCCGCCGCCAGCGCGACGAAGCCATTGACCCGCGCGCCCGTTAATCAACCCTCTTCCCCCCCCCCTCGTCGTCCATGCGAATCCGTGATCGTCGCGCGGAAACCTCGACACGCGTTATTCCGCGACGCACGTATCCCGGCATCCTTTAGAGAAGGAGCGAGACGGAGAGGGTGGATTCTCGCGACTCCGTGGATCGCCAACCTGGGTGCCGAGGGTGGAGTGATGTCTCGTGCGTACCACCCTGGAAGGAGCGTGTCACCGTCGTCGCGCGAACGTCTTTGAAGGAACGTCGCGGAGGTGCTCCCCCCGCTCGTCCTGACCGGTTTTTGTCGCCGACTCGCGCGTGCTTCTCTCTTCACGGATCGTGATCGCGGACTCGAAAGTGAAATGATTATGTACACAGTTGCTGAGGATCACATGGGCGACAACGAGATCGCGCAGGTATCGTTGTATCTTCGAGGAAGAAAGTCTCTCTCTCTTTCTCTCTCGATATCCTGATTCCGCGATGACATTTAAGCCATTAACGGTAACTGATGCACCCGCGTCGACGTTGCTTTGTCAGCCGTTCTATAAAACGTCAGCCGTGGTCGTATGTGATTGTTAAGAGAAGTTGTATATTCATTTTTACCAAATAGATCAGCTTTGATCTCGGTTTAATTTTTTTTTCTAGTTCTAAGAAAAAAATCGAGATTGAAGGTTGATTTACATTGATAAAGATGGACATATTGCGCCTTACATTTTACAGCCATTCACGACTACTACGTGTACACTATTGCAAAATGTCCTTTACACTCAAGCTCGTCTCTTTGCAGGTGATCGCATTTATATGCGGGATCATAGTGGTGTTGCTGATGATAATGGGCCTGGCGTCGACCGACTGGCTGATGGCCCTGGGATGGAGGCAGGGCCTATTCGCTCACTGCATTGAGGAAGGCGCTCCGACACCACTCCCCTTCAACATGCCCGATCCTCCGGGTTGCTACCCAGCCAGGGATAGCGGTACCATTCGTTTCCTTGCTCAATATAGCTTTACTTTAAACTCTGTTTAACTTACCTTCTAACTCTTTTAGTTCTAAGAACCAAAAAAGAATAGCAAGTTAAACCGAGTTTAACGTTAAGCTACAAACAGAACTAATTCATCTCTGTCCAGATTGTAATCTCACGTTTTATTACAGCTTACATAAAGGCGGCCGCGGCCTTGTGCGTAGTATGTCTTCTCACGGACATCGCCGCGACGATTCTCACCGGTCTGGGTTTACGTACACAGGATCACAGGGACAAGCACAAATATTACAGATTTGCAGTATTCTGCATGGCCATTGCACGTGAGTATTATACGAATACCTTTTTCTTTTCTTCCTAATTTTTGTATATCTCATGTTTATTTGTGTGTTTCAGTGGTGTCCCTTCTAATAGCGCTGATCATATACCCCATATGTTTTGCGGCAGAACTGAATCTCGGTAAGCTTTTCGACTTCATACATGCATACTTCTGATCTACTTCTGATGATTTAGATTTGTGGATACCCACAGATTGCTACATGGCATTTCATATTTCTGTTTAGTACTTTCTCAAATTTAATAATCAAAACTTAAGTGGCTTCTTTTTGTGATTGTATAATTAAGGAATATTAAATAAAAATAAAATAACTTTATTTCGAAGCTGCATTATAAAAAATTCTGTAATCTTATCTGAAATCTTTAATAAGTTTCTTTGAAAACCTAGAAATTTTTTTACAAAATTTGAGTAAACACTGACATATCTGCTATTTGATTTGATTAAATTAAATGAAAAGGCAAGGTGAAAGGGTAAGACGCATTTGTGTCTATGATCGAATGTATAATTTCTTTTTTTAGGAAATCGAACCAACTGGGAATTCGGTTGGGCATATGGCGTCGGTTGGGGCGCAGTTATTTTCCTGGTTGGAGGAGCGGTACTGTTGTTATGCGAGAAGGAGAGTGAAGAAATTTACTATAAGGAAAAGAAGACCGTTCGTGATGATATAGGAAGCAGTGGTTCCATGATCGGTATGGGACATCACGCCGGACGAAGCGGAACGCAGCTAGCCTAGTGGCATTGCTCCCTGCCCGATGTTGTTCTCTAGGTGATTTGTTTTATCTTTTTCTGCTCTCACAGTTCGACACACATGCGCATACGAGAAGATATACAAGCCTGTAAGAATGATTTTTGGTAGGGCGGTTTTGGCTAACGCAAGGGAAATTACTTACGGATTCTCCGAACGATCTAGCATGAATGTCCTCGATACGCAAAGTATCGAGGTATCAACAGCTTCTTAAATACATATAAAATGAATAATCTTTCACACAAGCATAATAAAATGAGAAAACTGATTAGTCTTTTATAAAACTTCCAATAATGAAATTTCACAATATTTAATATTGAAAATTAAAATGAGAAAAAGTAATGACACACGAGTGTCTCGTGAGAAACAATCACCTTGAAATTAGTCGAAGAATCCGTCAGTCGGTTTTCGTTGTCGTTTGAAAATATATGAGGTAGGTGTAATCTGTTCATCAGATGGGTGTGTATTCGAGTTACGATTAGTTTGAGATAGGGTACATCACCTGGTTAAAGAAGTACGCGTTTCAATTATCTTTTGTTAGACTATTATTTATTTAACGATTCATTTTTATACTGACAATTTTGGGACCATTATTATCTTCATTCTGTTCTTGTATTTCCTACATTTTGCTTGATATTGGACAATTTTATATACACACGTATACAATATTTTTTACTGTAATTTAAATACGTATATAATATTTTTACTGTAATTTAAATTATAACGATTTATAACGTGACGACGCTGCATTTATTGTCCATAAACTAAATTGATAAGAATGTCATGCTCCATGAGTCTGAGAGATAAAAGACGATTCTAGCATGGATTTCACGTTTCTTGTGCGTAAATAATACGTGTACACATACACAGTTTATTTGTTCTTAGTGAAAATTTTATTAGATTATATTTTTTTCATAATTATTTATACTTAACATTAGATATAAAATGGTTGAAACGGCCAAATAGAGAGATTATGTTAAGGCTCATTTTATATTAAATGAATTACAACGTTTCTTTTAGCTTCACCTCCAATATTTGTAATTGAAAATTCTAAACTTTAGAGGCGCAGATGTAAAAATAGCTTTAGTTTTTCTTTATTTTCAAATAGATTTATTTTCAGCTGTACTTTGAGGCTTTATCGTTGCATATAAAGATATTGCCTGATATAGTACAGTGCCTGATTAAATTTTTGATTCGTAAAAAATATCAGCTTCACATCGGGATTTATTTCAATGCTCCGGATACCATCTACACACATAACATGATTATGTGTAATTTATTATTCTACAACGATTTTCTTAATAGTTACAATCCATTCTTTTCTATAATGACAAACATATCACATATATTGTTCAGTTTTATTAACTTGATTTCTAACTATGCAGGTTGTCCCAGAGAAAATATCATATCACTCTCTATAGGGTACATGTTACTTAAGAGATTTTAAATAAAATAATGTTATATTTATGTACAAGTTTATTTTGAAAAGGAGATTAAAAATTATCTTAAAAAGATAAATAGAGAAATTATTAGTAGATTATTAAAAATAGAAAAAGATTATTAATCCAAGCAGAGCCAAATCTGTTGAAGATAGATTTTGCAAAATATCTGTTATAAATTTTGTCAGCAGAAATATAATTGGATTATGCCAGCAGAATATGGCAAATTGATTGCAAAAACTGAACAGGATCTACCATTTCATAATCATTTAAATGGCATTCCATTTAAATAGTTACAAAATATCAGATTCTTTTGGCAATTATCAAGTTATGTCAGTAGGCTTTACTGACAAAACACGAGGACGTCAATTTATCGCAATATTCTTCTGGAACCTGCTGACAAATTACTAGTGTTGTATTAACATTTTGCTTGTTAGATATGTATACGAAAATGTAGAAGTTATGTTTTCTTTGTTAAAAAAATATAGTGTGAAGATGTAACAAGTATGACCACATGCAGTAGAAAATCAGTTTTGCACTATATATCTTATTAAATAGAAAAACTATTTATCTTACTGAACATCTCTTCCGCTAACTTTGAAGGCTGAACATAAATATTTTTTCTTAACATGCTTAAGACGTAATTCGAAAGCATTCAAGTAATACCGTCCAAACGTTCAGAATATTTCTGCTGGGATATCCTATGCATTTATAATTGAAATTTTTTAATGTTCAAATAATTAAAGAGAACATATTTACAAATTATTGGCCTATTATCAACATTTGTTCCTATTTTCTTAAGCAATACCGTGACTGGAAAAAAGTAAGATATAAATGTAAATCATGTAAAATTTATCATAAAAGTCCAACTTTGAACAAAATGTATTTAAAGCTCTGTTTCTTTTTATTTTGTGTATTAACTTGTTCTTGCTTTATATATTGTAAAATAAGTCCTTTCTTGACATATAAGCTGAAGTAAATAAATGTAGCATATTCTTGCGCGAAAGAAATTACAATTGGAGATGTATAATTATTATATACTTATAATTGCTTTTAAGTAGTTTCGTAAGATATAAAAATAATATATTTTTGCTTATTATCTTTTTCCAGTCGCCGTTTTATACTTATTTATTATTAACATTTCTTGTTTTTGTTAAAGAAAAATCTCCAAAGGATAATCATATATGTATATTTTTTTTTTAACTTTCTGTAAATGTGTATATATTATATAGATGCTAGTAATTTATTATTAATTTCTATACACACACATATACACATCATTTTTCGTTTTTTCTTAGTTTGTTCCTCCTTTTCTTCTCATTTCCTTTTTCTTTCACTTTATATATAATCACGTATATTACTAATATATACATATATATATTTCTACTGAAATCTGCCAATTTTATTATGCATGTCATAAATTTTCGATGTGCGTAGAGTGTGAGGGCACACACACCACGAGGAGGGAATAATTTACTTAATATATATCAATTTGATACGAACTTAAGCTTACATAAAGCACTTCATAATTTTAGCTTTACATTTTATTGTTGTAATGGCTGTAAATTCCTCATTTATGATAAGAGGCTTTATTATGGACTGACAACTCTCTTTTATCGTTTGAATGTATTAAAACGATAGTGCGCATGGTTGATGTGGTGTACAAGTCTCGTCTGAGCCTTACGAACCATTTGTGAATGTTTCATTAGTTATTCATCGAAAACGAAAGCAATGAGAAATGAGTGTGCACGTTGACGCGATAGAGAAAACGGCTCGACTTAAGACTTATCGTCATTACGTGTACCGATCGTCATTCTCATTCGTTTTTTTATTGTCAACAACATTGATTGCGAGCATTACGAAGAAAAAAAGATTGTAGCGTATGTATGTATCGGAAAAAGATTATATGAACCCTGTGCAGCATGCGAAGCAAATGAGTCTCTTTCGAGCGCTTGAAGGTAAAGCTCTTCCCTTGCGTAGCGATATCCACGTATCGTTCGTATCGTAGCGTATATATCTTTGAACTTATTACCTCATGTATCCTTTAAGTTAATTATAAAGCACAAGACACATTTTTTAAGTGCAGGATGGAACGGAGGCAGCTCGGGCAGATGTTATTTATTGCGTTATTTGCATTAGATACGTGTACGTAATATGTGTATATACATATAAATATATATAGATATAGTATTTTATAAGTACGTGTAGTTTATAGCGTTATCACACAACTCGCAAATGTAGCAAATCTGACGTATATACAGTTTGCAGTGTACGGCGAGTACGATCTACGTTGATGCGTTGAATTCTTCATCGCGATACGATTTCCATGTGCTTTCGAAAGCAAGCAGCGAGTGACATATGCAGAAAACCCGTTTGTTGAAATATTTTCGGCCGACGTGATATTAAGAAAAAAAGCAAGGAAAACCGAGAAAAAATGAGAAACTCAAGAGAGTATTAAGAATTGAGTACAACGTTGTTACATTATATTTCGCTTATACAGTAGATTTTCTATTCTTTAACTGCTTAAACAACTTTACCGCATACATAGTAGTACTTTACAACGTATACAAGAAACAATATTGCGATATAAAGAACTAATAAGTGATTACAGAGTGTATGTAACGAATTCGTGATTTCTATATATCATAAAACATGCACATAGCATATAAGACAATCTGTTATGTCGGTCCTACGTATGCTGACTGTGTGTAATTCTGTCGTCTATTTGCAATAAAAGAGAGAGAGAGAGAGAGAAAGAGAACACGTTCAGATCGACGTAACGATCGACAAGATAAAAATCTGTTGTCTACAGTGAAACATATCGGAATAAACTTTTTTAATGAAATTAAATAATCGATGTATAGATTAAATATTTAAGGTTTTTGAAATAGATTTGTCTATGTAATTAACGGCGATATGTAAGTTGTATACTTAAGTAAGTTTACATATGTAAGTTTATAAATTCGAGATCTTTCTTTCTCTCTCTTCGACCGCACTTTGGCGTTTGCTAATTGCCGACAGATTTGCGACCGTTGTAATCACCTGGTTTGCCATTTTCTACTGTATCGCCAGGCAACTTTCGGTCGGACAGAATTGTCACAAGCAGTCTATATAACGAATAAAAGAGGACATATATATCATCGCTGACTTAATTACACAATTTAGGCATGCATTTCAGCAGTAATATAGCAGTTGTATAGTTTCAAAGCATATACATATCGCATTAAGTATACATACATATATATATATATATATATGCCGTAATAAGTATACCATTATATATAAGTATATGGATCCTATAATATAAATTGATATATTATTTGTGCGCCATATTCCAATGTTAACGTATTGTATTGTACAAAGAACAAAATGTAACGTTAAAGCTATACAATGCCGTGTATTTATGTATGCGTGTTTAGAGCCCATTTTAAATTATCTAAATTCTATAATTTTGTGTGCTATGTATTTTGATATGTGTATTTTAATTTTTATTAATTAATTTTTATATAGGTTTTCATTAATTAAATATCTTTAAATAATTGATTTTTATTTAATTTATATTTAATTTTAATTAAATTTATATATGTTGATTTTTTAAACGCGTTTTCGTATTACATGAGACTCAAAGTTATGAGTTATATATCTAAAATGAGCTTAAACGAGATGAATTTATGCTTTTCGAATTATTCCCATTACATTTTCAATTTGCAGCTCAATTAGCTGATGTTAAAAAGTTCTTTTTAAAGTAATCGGACTTCTCTAGATATTTTTGGAATTGTCAATTTTTCTTTTTCTTCGATATTTAAAAATTGTTCCAAGAAACATGCGAACTGTGCACAAATTTTGCTTTTAAATTTCATTTTTTTAAATTTTATATACATTGTTACATTTCGAAACAACAACATATACAGAAAAAGGCTTGTAAAATTTGTTTCAAGCTCGATTTATAAAATTTGCGTTTCGTCAATTTTTTTAATCCTTCGTGAGCTCAATCTAAAGCTCCCGCCATTTATCCGACCAATTCGATAGCAAGCCTCGCTTGTCGCCGATTGGAGGATTCGCTCGATTATCTCGATTGCTCGAGATTCCCATCTCGAGAAGCGCGCGACGACGCCGTCTCGAACGCTACGCCATACGCGCGCACGAAGCCGCATATCTCATATGCGCGCGATCGCGACCGTTGGGAAATTGCGCCATTTTTCTTTTTTCAGTTACCGAGCGAGTTGAATTGTTTGGCGGTGGAGGAAGAAGAAGGCCGAAGGCAGCCGCGCAATAAACCGGACGGTGTGGAAAGAGAAACGAGCCGGGTAGTGGTGCGCGTGTGATCACACACACACGGCGTGGTTTAACCGGAACCGAGGGTGAGCTTGATCGTACGGCTGCACAGACCGGGACACGCTTGGTGCTTGGGGCCACGGTCGTCCACGTGCGTGAGGACGTGCGAGAGGAGCAAGCAAGCAAACGAGCGAGCGAGCGGGCAAGCAAGCGTCTCTCACGCGAAGGCGGCGGGCGGCGGAGGATCGATCATCGATTGAAATAAACGTGAGCGGAGCCGAAGCAGCGGGACCCGCGGAGCGAAGCAGTGCAAAGACGTGATACTAACGTCGCCGATCGGGCATCTCTCTTTTTAAGCCGGGTCTCGCTCCGCTCTCGGGAACGCGATAACTCGCTCGCGAGACAAGATGTCGGTGGACGCGCTCAGCGATTCCGAGCTGCGGACGAAGCTGATGGAGTACGGGTACCAGGTGGGACCGGTGACGCATACGACCCGCAAGACACTCGTCAAGAAACTGAAAAATCTTATGGAGGCCCGCAGCAGAGCAGGAGGAGGAGGAGAAGGATCCCGCCATTCTTTGGCCGCTAGGTGAGCGTTTTTCCTCGCGGAAGATACACCGACACAAATTTTCTTTCAGCTATGTCATGTTTATATGCTTGGAGTAAGCTCGAGATTTGAACAAAAGAGAAAGAGAGAGAGATAGAAAGAAAGAAGAAACGAGTAAAATTCAAAAGATTAGTACGATCTCGCTGAGGTTTCAGATTCACGCGAGGTCACGGCATGCGATAACGAGTCTTAACGTTCCGGCACGACTGGACAAGACGCGCCAAGATTCTCTTCTCTGTAGTGATTTTCTATCAATTCTGAATGGAAGAGGGTATACAGAGTGGCAATGTTTATACTCCATTCTTGGCAATGCGTGACACAATGATGCCTAGTTCATTATGCTAATTGTTTATAAGATACAGCTATATTTTCTTTGTTACCAATCCCCTGACTAACTTTTATTGAAACTGTTGTATTTTAAGAGCAATAAATTTTTAAGTAACTGCAAATTCTATTACGAAAGTTCACAGAATTTGAATCTTGTTGATAAGATTTTAGTCTAAACGTTTTTTATACTTTCAATTGAATCGCAGTATATTAAACACACACGGAAAACTGTATCTGTCTTGATATTGTTGTTTTCATCTGTGCGTTAGATATAGCAGCGATGACACAGACGATGACACAAACACGAATGTCGTCAAGAAGAAGAAGAGCGCGAACCTGCGTCGGCAAACATTGGCAAATCCAATGCCACCACCTTCGATTATTCCTCCTGAAGCTACAAGCGCGAAAAATCCGATTAAGGAGGCGTCATCGCATTCCGAGTTCAAAGATCCCAACACGAATTTTGATAGCTCAGGCATACCTTCTACGAGTCGCACAGCTTCAAAGACTACACAGAGCAAGTTTATCAAGCTTCAGAGGACCTACTCTGATGGTTTGGAGACCGGATCAGATTCAGATGTCGTGGAGGATGCCAGCAGCTCGTATGGACGGTCGTATCTGTCCAATCCGAGCAGCAACAGACTGTACGATTCTCGGATATATGATCGTGGGACTCTCGATCAGATGTCGAACACCAGGCCTACCTATGGGATGAAAGACAGCAAGTACAATGTGTCTCCTATGAAACTAAACGTCTCTCCGACGTTCCAGATCCCAAAGGACGACGTGAGTGGAAGGGATAGTGGGAATCAGAGAGATATTCTTGCAAACTATGAAACCCCGTTTTTATCAGAGTTTACAAGAAGACTTAGTTCGCGAGTCAGTTTAATAAACACGCCATCATCATCCCCATTGCCGAGCTTAAAAAGTAAGTAATTTTCTTGATGTGCAATAAAATCTAATATAAGCATTTATTTTGAACTAAATTAATTGAAAAATTTTGTTATCTAATGTTTGGATCAAATAATTACTTAAAAATATATCTGATCTACTGGTTCAAAATAAAAATTTTATTCTGTATTAAGTATACAAAATCATGTGCCTAATTTTTTTTATTTCACATGTACATACTTTACTTTTTTTTATAACTTTAGGTCCTACATTACGCCATACTTTGTCGTCTGGTTTACCAGAAGTGAAAGAGAGAGATTCAAATGGCCACTTCTCTTCCTTAAGGAGCATGTACTCGAGTCAGCCAAGGTATATATGAATTATTATTTCTGAATTATTTGTAATGTAACCATAAACACTGTTTAGCTCGAGACACAATGCATCATCTACCGACAGAGTTCGGGATATTTTCAGTAGAACGACTTACAAGCCGTCGACGTCGAATACCAACAGGGAGGATGTACGGAACAATCAGAATATTGTGTCGATGGGCCTCGTGGCAGTACTCGCTCTATTCTTTGTAGTCCTTGCAATAATATATTTGGGGCTTGGTGGGAAAACCGAGACGCTTCCATCGCTTTCATCGGGTAGGTATGCAGAGATATAACTAGAGGAGATTTCCGAGAGACATATGATTTTAAAAGAGAAGAAAGATTTCTGAGAAATACGTTTGATTGTCATAAGTAACAAGCAAAATATATTGATATTCTATTTTCAAATGAATTTTGAGCCTATAATTTGGAGCCAAACTATTGTTATATATTTATTACTAATTATTACTAACATTCAATTCAATTATTTTTATAAAGCTAAAGTAATTATCCCGAGCTTACTAAATTAGACGTACAAGAGAATCTCTTGAATATGTACTTTGCTTTCTCTATATATATATATATGTACAATAAAAATCGCATATCTCTTGAATTAATTTGGATATTTTATTTCCTTTTCCCGTTCTTTCTGTGTATCTATTCCAGTGTATTTTAATTTATATTTGCGGACACGCATTTTGTATCATTTAATTTAGTCAATAATACAATGCTTATTTATGTAGAGATAAAATTTATGAAGAGCTCGGAAAAATATATCAATCGCGTTAAAACATTTTTTTAATTTTTGCAGAAGAGACCGACCTTAAAGTTTAAGAATGGAAATTATTACTTTATTAAAAAAATGGTTGAGTCGATATATATTTTTTATTGTATCTTTTCTTCTATATTCTGTAAAACTTACTGAATTATCAATTTTTTGAAAGCATTTGGACATTCTTTCGAATTTATGCATTGTATAACAAATACAGTTTATTTAAAAGGGTTAATCTGCATTGTATACAGGAGAGGAAGTAATTTTGAACATAAGACTGAATTTTTCAAATAAAGGATTGCCATTTTCAAAGAGAAAATCCACTATCTTGTAGTTATTTTTTCCGCCTGTCACTTAATATGATTTTGTTTGAAAAAAATGGCAGTTTTTTAATATGAAGTATACTACTAGATAATGTTTTTCGAGAAACTTATTTATAAATTGTTCCTGTTTTTTTTTAAAAATATTATATGTCATATATCTTTATTTATACTTCCATATAACCTGTATTTATAGATAACAACATACCACAATGTTTTCGCGATGGAGCTCCCGATCTTAAAGCACCTGGGGTAAATTGCATAATGAAGGAAAATATAGAATCTGTGTTGCAATTATTAAGACGCCTGCAACCCATCCTGACGAGAAAGGCGATATCAAAAATATGTGAGAATTCAAATGAGAACCCATATTTGACCGATGCAGATGTTATAAGGATGTTTACAAGCGATAAAGTGGTGGGTTGAGGAATGAAATTACTTGCGTCTTACGATATAAGAACTGTATATAATCTAAATATAATATCTTCACTTTTAGACGAGCATCGAGGTGAAGGAGGATCTGCAGAGCGCGCAGTTCTTGATAATTAAAAACCCGAAATGGGGCATTTCGCTTATCGATGTAAATGACGATAACGGAGCGACCACGAAAACATTGGATACTCTAGTAAATATTATTATATGTCAATCTATCTCTCGCTCTTTTTTTCTCGCATCGAACTAATACATTTGTTTAATCGTTTGCAGGATAAATTATTTTCCGCTCGTCTAAATGGAGAAATCGGAATGGCGATATTAAATCCCGAGCTGCCGATGCAATGCCTCGTTAAGAACAAACTTTTTACCATCTTTTCTTCTCTCCTTGTAGTGGCAATCGGTAAAGTTCTAACAGACTGTTTATTTTAAGAAAACTTGCTGGCTTTCATTCTGTGTTATAAGATTCTTATATGCATGCTGTTAAGAGAGATGTACTCATAAGATTATTATTCACTACTCTTTCATGGTATAATGTAAACTATACTTTAAGTAAAGTAGTTGCATTTTAAAACGATTTTATTTACTGAAGTAATTTCGTTTTTAATATGCTATCGTAAACTGAAATTACTTTTTAATGAGAAATTTCTTTAAATTCTCAAGCGTATTGGTAATGCAATGCTATTTGCAATGCTATTTTTTTTATTTTGAAATATAAATAAAAGAACAAATGTTGTTTTACAAGAAATTTATAAGCAACTTGCAAACTAATATCTGTTTATGGTATTGCAATGCATATATAGATAGAAATATATGTATTGAAAGATTTATAACGGTAGCTGTGCATCTTCAGTCTTATTGACAGGTATCGGAATTTATAAATCGTATCTTTGGTATCAAAGATATAAGAAATGTACGGAGAGAGAGATATTTAAGCTTGTTAGCGATATTATAAGTATCGTTGAGACACATCATCAAAATGCGTCCACACAACCTGGCGCGCAGGAAAGTTTTCTCGCCATAAACCACGTGCGAGACAATCTTATTCCACCGAAAGATCGTAAAAGAATGTCAGGTCTTTGGGAAAAGGCAGTGAAGTTTCTAGATGAAAACGAATCCAGGTAAAAAGATCTTTTATGTGTTTCTATTTCATATCTTTTTTTATTTACCGAAAAATAATGAGATGTCTTGATATATTCAGAATTCGAAGAGAGGTGCAGCAAGTGGCAGGAGAAGAGTTTCATGTATGGCGATGGTTGCCGAATAACACTTTGAACAAATCTCCCATGCAAAACGCGACTTTAGGCAAGAAGCCGAAGGTCTGGCAGGGACAAGCATTCGAAACGATGGAGGGATCGGTTAACAGTTTGACTTGTTCGCCAACGCCTTGTTTGAAAATCAGGCACATGTTTGATCCAGATATGTAAGTAATATACTAGTATGTAATCTAAGATCGATCTGTAACCTAAGATCGGATGACTTAAATCGCTCTCTGTATCACGATATAGCGAAACCGAAGATGATTGGGAGACGAGAGTGCAGGACGCTATCTTAGAAAAGTGCGGGGAGGGTGTGAAGATACTTCACATTCGAGTGGACATTGGTAGCCGTGAGGGCTGCGTTTATATGAAATGTATGTCGCAGGAGGATGCTGGCAAAGCTTACAGGGCATTACATGGTTGTTGGTTCGATGGTATGTTCTATTTATTCTGTAAACTTATTTCTTGAACACTGGCAGATTGTTGGCGTGATCATCGTAAAGTTTTCACAGAATTTAGACAGCATTAATGAGAAATGTGTTACGAGTTACACATTACATGTGTATCTAATATCTTTTTAAAAAATTTTAAATTTAATTTTCTTTCATTTACAATTTTTTTTTAATTAAATAAAAAAGTTGACTTAAAAATGTTAAAGATAATCTTTAATAATGTAATTGTTGTCACAACCTGCGTTAGCGTTATGCTAGTTTTAAATGTACAGACTATAACGTCGTGCTTCTAATAGATTTCTTTACTTCCTCCTCAGGTAATTTAGTGACTGTGAAGTACCTGAGATTAGAGCGTTATCACGAGCGATTTCCGGACGCCACCCGTTGCGTGACGCCTCTCAAGCCAAGTAACAATCAACGATTGTCTATGCAGGCGCATTACTGGCAGAGCCCGGCAGAAGCAAATTAAAAGAGTTCACTTTTCTATTTGGACATTCAGAGAAACGCGAAAGCTCTCGTGTTTAAATCGCACACAATTATCCCGTGCTGACCATAACTTACGGAACCTTGTCGACTTTTTATTTATTCCGTGACGACATACCTATGTGCAGCGCAAATACATATTATAGGAGATACTTCTATTTTATAAGAGCATTTTTTTTTTAAATTCGCTGACTTGTGTATTATATTCTACTTTGCATCTTTTATGAACGAGACAAAGAGGAGATACGTGTTTTTAATAATTGAGTAATAATAATTATAATAATAATAATAACAGTACACAGTAACATTAATATATGATTAAAAATATGCTTTTAAAGAGCTGTAAAAAATATTTTAATCTGAGTTTTATAGTATTTTCAAGTAGCAATATACATGCGTAAGCATAACGTGCATCGCATTCTTTATAGGCCTATCCAAGACTAATTCGCTAATCAGATACGTAAGGCATCTACGCAGAGAAATCGATCAGTCGTATATCTAATATACAGGATGGGTTACAATGCAGTTTTTAATGTGTTAGGCTTGCGATCATGAGATCTCTGTGCATACGGTCACACGTAAATCGATTTAATTATTTAAGATTACATTAACAATCCTTTTTTTTTTAATAATCACATAAGAGTTATTTTTTACGATGTATCATAAAAATGTACAGTAAAATAAGATTAAATCACTTTGTAAAAAGACATCGAGTTAAAAAAACGCACAAATATCTATTATGCTATAGCGTGTTAAAGAATATATATGATAAATGAAATAAATTAAAAAATTATACGATACGCTGGATAAATTGCAGAGCATTGACATTACCGAGAATTACTACCGTTTTGTCCATCCAATATTACGCTTGTAACATTAATTTAACAACGCGTAAATATCCCGAAGTTATTTTGTAAGCACGCAATAGTGGGCGATAATCTACTGCGGTATATTCTTTTCTATAAAATAAAATATTTTCGTATTATTTCATTTCTTATATGTCGAGTCGCGTACTGTTGCGTACTGTTTCCCGCGATCGCGATACTCGCCGAGAGGGCGTCGATTTACGGACAGTTTCGGGTTTGTCATATGTGAACATAACCTGAAACGATCGTCAAAGTTTATTACCGAGAACAAGGACTTACGTGCTGTATAATTCCAAGGGCGGGTTGAAGGCACTTGAGTACCCACCATTCAGTCAAAACTCTCCTTTAGTTTCCTCTAGAAGTTCTTCAGGGCTATGCTTATCTGCTGAGAGTGACCGCGCGAATTGTGACAGTGTGAGCTGTCAAAAAAAGATCGAAAATGAAGTATTCCACTTCGCCGCCGACAAGTCGGTGTCACTCGCCCGTTCCGACAGAATTCTCGTCGTCGTTGCCGATGCCGATCGTTTACAGGTAACGCGCAGATATACGATTTCTTTTGATAATTTATTACTCTTTAACCCTCAAAGCCCACTCATAGGTATTCTTTGTCAGACTGATTTCTATTCGTGGAAGTTTTGAAATTTCAAAGATAAATAAATTATATTGTATTTTTTATTACCAAATAAATAAAAAAGTGATTGAATGCAATACCTATGTTTGAGCCAAGGCACCCTTTTTTGTGTTACATCATAAAGGTCAATGTAACAAATTTCCATTTCATCATTCAACTTAACATCTTTTTACAAAGTGATTTAACTTTATTTGTATTATTATTTTTATTGTTACG
This sequence comes from Solenopsis fugax, assembly GCA_003595255.1. Classification (NCBI taxonomy): domain Eukaryota; kingdom Metazoa; phylum Arthropoda; class Insecta; order Hymenoptera; family Formicidae; genus Solenopsis; species Solenopsis fugax. The sequence goes on from QKQZ01053045.1 coordinate 28,137, forward strand.
TCTTTATATCTTCTCAAAGTTTGATTGTACAACTTGTCTTTGTTGTAGGCACAACTGCATGGGTGCAGCGACCAAGTGCTACAAATATCTGAGAAAACTGTTGAAGTTTGAGCAAATGGACTTTGAGTTTGCTGTCTGGCAGATGATCTTTCTGTTTATAGCACCACAGAAAGTATACAGAAACTTCCAAAACAGAAAACGTACGTTTTACATTAATATACCAGATATTATAATCATATAATCTATTTTCTTACATTCATGTTGGATTGTTGCAGAAACAAAATCGCAATTTGCAAGAGACGACCCTGCGTTTTTAGTGTTGGTCACATGCTGTCTCTGCATATCCACCGTCGGTTTCGCTATAGTACTGAGCTTAGGATTCTTCCAATTTGTAAAGTTGTTATTTTATATGGTCTTCATTGATTACATAGCCGCTGGATTATTAATAGCAACAATATTCTGGTGAGTATAATTATTTTTAAGTCATGCCTTTTCAGCCTTATGAAAGAAATTTTAATATTCTAAATTTGCCTATTAAAAGCTAGAACATGACTTTATCTTCATTTTCAATTCTATATGTATGTTTGTAGGTTTATAACCAATCGATATCTCAGGATAGATCGAACACAAGACGTCGAGTGGGGATACGCATTCGACATCCATTTGAATGCAGTATTTCCTCCATTAATCATACTTCACATTTTACAATTATTTTTATATAATGGTGAGACCTTGCATTGTTTCTTGTTGTCATCAAGTGTACAGTTGAGTATTATTTAATGTTTTTTGCTTTTTTACAGCTTTGATAAATAATGATACGTTTTCGGCGCGATTTCTTGGAAATACTTTCTGGTTTATAGCTATCAGTTATTACATTTACATTACGTTTCTTGGTTACGCAAGTAAGTTAAGAACGAATAATTCAGATAATACTCTATTTTTTCTCTTTTTATAGTTACATTGCATTTATTCTTATTTCAGATATCGAAATACTCCATAAAACGCATCTGATATTGTCTACTCTACCCATATTGTTGTTGACATATATCACCACATTGTGCGCTGGTATCAACATTAGTTATTTAGTTATGGAATTCTATCGCTACCGGGCTTTGTAAAATATTTTTATCAAATCTATCTTGTATGGAGATTGGAGGAATAACATCCTGGCTGTACAGTATAGAAACCTGTTTTGGAATCTGCGAGAGACAGAGTTGTCCTGCTCTGGAATCTCCCTTCGATCCTCGCTCTTATTTTATGTACGGTAAAATAGGGCATCGTGCGCTCCATATGTGTTTCTTATTTGTTTTCTTGTTTTACGATCACATGGCAAATAGGAGAACAGTAGGAAAAGTTTCAAGAAGAAAATTCCATCATAGAGGTATAGCTGTTTCCAAATAGAATATTATTTGAAGACTTAACTGTAGACTCATCAACGATCTTACGATTCTGAGACCGATTTTTCACGATACATTTTTTTTATTTGTATTTCTAAGGGCCGTTTACAAATTAGCTTAACTTTAAACTCTGTTTAATTTTTTATCTTTTTCTAGTTCCAAAAATTAGAAAAAGCTAGAAAGTAAATTAAACCGACTTTAAAATTAAATTACATTGATACAAGTGAATCCAAGAAAATTATTGAACGTTACGTGTACATACATATACATAATATTGCAAATATAATCTGCGTAGCGATTTTTTATGCGACAGCGTTTTATTATGATGTTGCATTTTAATTCGCCAATAACAAAGTGAGAAATTTAAAACATTCTTAAAAAGATTAATATGAATAAATATTATTTTACAACAAGATTGAACGTAAAATTACATTTACGCGTAAAATGTAAACTACGTGTACACAATGTAACTCGTGTTTTACATGTCATCTGTGTGAATAGTAATCCATGAATCAGAAGATTAAAATTTTGTCAAAAATCGTGAAAATTATATTCAATTTATTTATTTTTAACATATATTTTCATTTTAACATTACTGAAGTCAGATATAACAATTTTTAATTTCATTACTTTTTTCTGTATTGCATTATCCAACTTATAATAATTTACATTACCTGTATTGTTTTTCTGCAAAAGATTCGTGTAAACAATATGCAAATAATTTGTGTAATCTTGAAATTTACGACGCAACACTGCTTTACTGCTTTAATCAACTTGAATATTTATAAATATCGCTTTTCGTCAATCTGACGCGATAACCAATCACCTTTCGTGGCGTAATTGGCCGGCAAAATGAGAGCGATTGATTGAGAGCGACGGTCGAAGTTTCTCCCAGTTTCTCCTCTGTTGCGACTTTTTGATTCGTGTTTGACCAGCGCTATCTATCATGGTGCGCGAAAGAGCATTGCCAAACTAATCGCTGCGCTTTAAATTGTGGGATTTTCTATCAGCTCTGTTCACGGCTTTATTATCGCTCAGCTTCGACACTTTTTCTTTATAAATATAAAGGGAGAAAAAGTGTACGCACAATGAACACGCAGACCTCCTCGGTGAAGTTGAAGGAGTTGCGCCTACCGATCTCGAGGGTGAAGACGATCATGAAAAGCTCGCCTAGCGTCGATACTGTTGGCCAAGACGGCTTGTATTTGGTAACAAAAGCAACGGTAAGACATTTAGAGGTTAGAGATACGCTTCAGAAAAAATTTATCGATACGATTTATCAATTTAACTTGATAAAGTAAATAGCTACTTGATAAGTAATGTCACTTTCAAACATTAATATTAATTTTATATATTTTTAATATTAGTTTTTTTGGCAGAATCCTATGCCTAATACTAATTTTTATAAGTTTTATACATTTCGCTTTGATGCTTTAAACTATATATTGATTACTATTCAATCTTGCAACACAGTCTCATTAGTCTTGTTAATTTAGCATTTGTACTTTACGAGATCCTTTGCAGGAACTCTTCATACATTACTTAACAGAAGAGGCACATATGCAGAGTAACAAGGGATCCTCGCTGGACTACAAACACTTGGCAGAGGTGGTGCAGACCAATGACACACTGGAATTTCTACGGGAGATAATGCCTAGGAAAATTACAGTCCGACAGTTCAAGGAGATGATGGCAGCCAGGGAGGCATCCAACAGCAGCAGTTCCTCCGAGAGCAGCTCGGATTCGGACAGTGATAGTGACTCTGACTCGGACTCCTGTTCAGACAGTGACGAAACAAAGGGAGACAACTCTTCTAGCAGCGAGCGGGAGAGCGAGACCAAGGAGAATGGTGCTTGTCATTCGGACAGTGACAAAAGTGAGAGCAGTGTGAAAAGTGACAGTGAGGAGAACAATAAGAGATGAGAATTCCTAGGTTTTCACTTCTAGTAGACAAACTAATTATTTAACAAACCTAGATTTATTTTGTGTTCTTTTATAAAATCTCATGCATGTATGCTCCTAGAATAATTTATCTAGGGTTAAAATTGCTCATATATATTAACAGATGAGTAAAACAGACCAGCAATAATGACTCAAACTTTGGAATAGATCATGAGAATTTGTCTAAAAGGAACAGATATTTTTTATATACTCAGAAATGATGCAAGTACACTATCAAGATCTTTTTGCATGTATCTCTCCTTTCCCATATATTTGTGTATATATGTACACACACACATACACGCACACGCACACACACATATATATATTTCTCATAATATTCATTATTCATGTATTCAATTATATTAAATAGATTAATGTAAGAAATTAGATCTCTTACATTAATAATTGTATTTATTTATAATCATGCCTCAGATTTTTATCTTTGACAATAAATAATATAATGATATCTTGTTTTATTTAATCTTCAAGGATCTAATATTATATAATTATCATAGGAGAGCAATGTACATTAAAAAAATTTTTGTACAATACAAAGTTAGCAAAAGTAGCTTGCGATTATTTTATTATTTATTAGCAGCATTTTAAAACTCTTTTTGCTATAATACATGTATTCAATATAATGAAATGACTGAAAACGCTTGAACGTTAGTCTTGGTGTAATTTTTTCGATTTGGACGTGACGTCGAAACCATTCTCACTTAATTTTAGAGCTAAAAAGTAAATCTCTGCCAACGCTATGATTAGCGCGCAAATTATACCTAGGAGTAATCTAAATCCAAAATCCAGGTCTCCGATTATGAGTTCCACCCCGATAAATCCAAACGCGAAGCCAGCTATCACAGAAAATACGAATTGCGCGACGGCGATCAATTGCTTGTTCATTTGCTTCACTGCAAAATAAAAATGACATTAGAAAGTCACGTATGTTAAATTTTATTTTATAAGCTAAGAAACAGAGGGAAGACTAAGAATATTATATGAAAATATTTTACTTTGAAAATATCTTTTTTTAAATATAAGCGAAAGAAGCCGATACAAGTCAAAGCGGATTTTAATACCTAAAAATAATTTTGTATGAATTATACAATAATATGCAATTTGCATAAACTAGGAATTGTGTAATTCAAAATTATTAGGAACCAAGATAAGCTTTGACTGATATTGGTTTCTTTCGCTTATGTTTAATATTTTTATCGATTTACAATATTGTTCATTTTACTTTGATACGCGAAGGTATCCTCCGGTAAGAATTTCCGTACGGAATCGATACTTTTCGTCATCGCCTGATAATCCCGAGCGTTTTGTTGCGCCGTTAATTTCTGTATTCTAGCCTCCAATTCTGGATTTCGCGGCGTCTCCTTCGGCGTCGGTAATATCACATCGGAATCGTCGAAAAGTTCATGCAGATAGATCTTCTCCACAACAGTTTTTCTATGCTCCTTTAGATATTCATTCAACCATCTGAGGTCCTCGATTTTTAACGTGGCATTTGCGACCTTCTCCTTGAATTTTTTCGATTTGCGCAAGGAGGCGATGCCATCCGGTGCATCATCCGTATCTTTTACATCGTGCAAGATAAAATTTAACAATTTCTTAGACGGTTTTATCGTTACAGTAGGATCCACAATTGACTCTAGTGGCATATCTAAATAAATTTAATGTACACTTTCTCTCTACTTAAAAAAATTAGATCTTTATATTAAATGTCGAAATACTAAGAGAGACAATGACATAGATAGATTGCAAAATTATCGTATTATTCTTATGGCGTAATATGCAATTTCTTTTCCAGGTCAACGTAGAATTCCTGTATTTCGTTTTCCTTCTCCTGGAATGTCTGGTCCACTTTCTGACACTTGTCACTCATATCATTTATAAATCTTTCCCATTCCTTCTTCCTAAGCGATCTGTTTTCACTCAAAACATTGTCCTACACAAAATTGAAGTACCTATGAATCTATTGTCTTTCTTGCATTACAAGATAAATGAGAGATGCAAAAGTTGACATACGTACTCTATCAAAATTGTCTTCCTTTTGTAAAACACTATTGCACATACTCAGAGCGACATCCACATTCGCTTTGAGGCTAGGTAAATGACAATCACCTAGTTGCTCGATGCGATCCAGTTGACTCTCCTTCAGTTCGGTTGCGTACTCAAGTATCTTAAACAGACGTTCTACCTCCCTGTCAGATCTTCTTTCCTAAGAACAGATGTACCCATCTAGGATAGTAGGATTATATTGAAAATCTATTATGATCATATTATGTACATGATATGCAATATTTATAAAATAAGTACTCGACATGCAATAGTTAATAAAATACAAAAAAAAAGATCTATAACGTTTTTAGGAACTGCAATGATTTATGATACATTATTATTTTATTGTATTTCTTATATTTATAATCTAGCAAAACTGATTCAATTTCATGACATAAATTTAAATTAGGATAAAAATTAATTCTTTTAAAGAAAATTTATAAATCAGTAACCAAAAAAGCTAAAAGAAAAATATTAAAACGTTTTTAGTATGCAGTCAAGAGTAATTATAGTTTCCATCAGTGCTTTTTGTTTGATTGCGTTACTCATAGGTTATGTCCAAGCATTTAAATCTGAACTTCGACAAAAAATATCTAATTAAATTTCAATCTGTTTTATTTTTATCGAAGTCGGCATAACACCGGTGCCGAGACAATGCCGCAGTCGTGACGAGTCTGCGATCTCGGTGGTCGCTCACCTGAAACTCTCGCAGAAAGAATGTGACCTCCCCCTGGATAAATGGACGATGGTCGAACAATCTGCCCCAGATCTCACCTGTGTCTGTGGAAACGCGTATGATTCAATGACAATAGTGGTAGTAATGCCTAACGTAAATACGTTAAGTACATCGTCCACCGAGTGTACGTGAATGCGTTTTAGGACGATACCGTGAATGCCGCACCTTTGATGACGGACGCCATGACCGACCAGTGGAAACACACGGTACGTCGTACGTCGTCTGACGACGATACGCCATCACGTGACCGATTGTACTACTTGAATCGGTCGTCGCACGAAAGGGAAAAACAGTAGAAATTCTCGGCCAAAAATCTAAATTAATCTAAAACGATAAACTTAGATTAATTAGAATAAATGCGTGCTTGCGATCATTTCATTGTTACAGTTAGATAATAATATTAGTGTTATTGCAACATTGGTTTCAATTGTGTATTTTTCATTATTCTTTTCCTAATTCGCAAATATAAAAAATACATCTCCTGGAAAAAATTTTTCATATATAATTATATATATCAAATATATATAAATATATAAATAATTATATATATTTATACATGGATATATTTATAATTCCGGGTTAACTTTAAAATAAAACTCGTACTTTTACATTAATTCGAATATACAATGCCGGTCTCTCGTAACTCTCTCAATATATATATTTTTTAGAGAAAATTATTATACGCAAATAAGCATACGTGTTGTTTCTAAAAAGCTGTAATTTTGCTTATATAAATACTTTTTATTAATATTGTACATTTATATATAAATACAATAAAATTTATATGTATATGAATACAATATGTACTTCTGTATATCGTTATTATTTGTAAAATTTATCATAAACTCTGTTGGACGCATTAATGTACATTAATGTACATTAAACGCGGCGACCATAAAATACTAATTAACTGTGTATAAAAAGACATATAATATATTGAATATTCTAAACCCGGCAAATCATTTTCATCATTTTCTATTTCCAGATGCTATTTTATTTATTTATTTATTTATTTATTTATTTACACATTGCGATTATATTTTATCTATATTCTGAGATTCCAATTCGTAATCATTTCTCAGAAAAGATTCATCGAAAGACAATTGATTTTAAAATTGGGATGATCGAAGAATAGATAACCTTTTGGAGACTTTGGCGAAAAAAAGTATGTTTATTAAACATTTATTGAAGTATTTATGAGATGGAAATTTAAACATGGAATCTCCTAAACACTTCAATAAATGTTTAATAAACATACATTCAAAACTCCAATTAAACATCTACACAATATTTAAGCAAACATCTTATAAATACTATTTTCAAGGAATGATTTACGAAAGATGCGAGGCACAAGCATGCAACTTTGAGCAGACGTTACAGAAATAAAGTTGATCGATAAAATGTCAAAATAACATCGCGTTGCGTGCACCAGTTTTATTATTCTACATTTTCAAACCAAGACTAATTTTATGTATGTAATATAAAATGCATTATACTGTTTACCTTGCGATTTACATTTAGCTTTTCGCAAATCAGCATTGGTGCCTTATCTCGAGCACCTTCAGCCTAGACATTCACAATTTCGATATCATTTTTTTAATTACTTTTATTACTTCTTTATTAATCACTAACGTGCCCGAGAATAGAAAAAGCTGCCGTCTAAAATTTACGTATATTCCCGATTAGGAAATAGACAGTCTCTCCGCGTTAATGGGAGTTTCGCGTAATATTTTTCGCGCCGAGGCCGATAATGTTACGTCGATGAAACGGAACGCGTACACGCGTTCGACGACGGGCATATTCTCGGGTTACATTACGTGACAGTGATTATCTCTGTGGGAACACCGCGCTTGGGTATCGACGCTAAAATTCGAATCACCGCGAAGAGGACGCCCGCAACTAACAATGGTATCGCGTGATTACGCGTGCATTCCGCTGCGCGCACTTACGTTCATACGAAGGGGAGAGGCGGGGTGATTAAGCGAGTCTACATATGCCGCATGCCGTTCGATCGTCCGTGATAATCGCAGGTACGGCTTGTTCTCGCGGGTAAGGTGACGATCTCAACGTGAAGTGTAAATTCGAGTACAATGGAAGCAGCGAGACGATTATTTCTCTTGATGGCAATCGTGCCTCTCGCAACGTAAGATAGCAACGTTACGAATACTTATTCAAGTATTTTGCTTGCAAAAGTAGTTGCAAATTTCTTAATAAGTTATGATTATATATGTAATTATGATATATATTAAAGATTATTATTTAATTGTAATTACAGCATATTACATGTTATAATTATAATTATTATACGAGGCAGAATCGAAAACTAAAAGCAATTTTTAAATTACGCGAGAATTGGAACAAAGAGAAGCTAGTGAAATGCAATATACGCATTTTGTCTGCTGGATAGTTCGACCATGCACAATGCATTTTGCCTTTACTTTTTGATTTTCCCTCGTATAAAGTGTTGTAACTATAACTGCAATTAAGTTATAATTGTATCTCAAAGATAACGAAAGTTAAAGCAAATGAATTTATTAATGCAATGCAATTCCTAATAATATGTATATAGATAAAACGGAATGATAGTATCATTTATTACAATATAATAAAATAATCTCTCTCTCACATTGGTTACAAAGTCATTAATCTAACATAAAGCTCCTTTCTCTTGGAAATAATTACCATCAAATGAATTCGCGAGTCTAGTAAATTTCTTTGAAGTGCATAATTTTATTCTCGCGCAATTGAGCTCACGATTATTGCAACATTTCACTTGAAACGAAAATTGCGTCCTGCTAGGCAAGAGAAAGTCGCGGAGGGTGCGTGCAATTGCGCAGTATTCCCCATTCCGGAAACGAAGCTGATAATAGAACACACGCTGCAATATAATGTGAGCTGTGATGAAGAAGGCGCGGAAAAGTGTCAACATTTATGTATCGCTTTGGTGAGTACATCTTTATTTCCCTACTGTTTCTGCTGCCTGTTGCATCACTTTTTCACTGACTACGAAAAACGTGCTATCTCTTTTTCAATCAGGAATATATGTAAATAATTGTAGATGGTAATTTTTTTGATTTTATAATCAAAGAAAATAAAGAAGTAGGGAAAATAATTAAAAAAGGATAATTGTGTAATGTCTAGGCTGAAGATTCTCGGGATAAGGCACCAATGCTGATTTGTGAGAAGCTGAACGGCCATGTCGAAAATCTCAAGGTAAACAATATATATTTTATATTAGGGTAACTGCGGTATTTACGCCGCGGGGGGATTTACACCGCAGGTGTCAGAAAAAA
>QKQZ01053049.1:0-14666 GCA_003595255.1 Solenopsis fugax
CTTCCCCGCGGTAGCCGGCACGCAACACGCGCACGCGGGCACAACCGCGGCCACGACCACCGTGGCTAACAGGCACCACGCGAGGAGCAACGAGCACAGTCCGCCCGACACGAAACGCAGGATACACAAATGCCAATTCCCCGGGTGCAAGAAGGTCTACACCAAGAGCTCGCATCTCAAGGCCCATCAAAGGACGCACACGGGTGAGTGGAGTCAATGTAACGTCTATGTCTATGTCTATATCTAGTGCTCGGTCTGAGACCGGCCCTGTGTATCGAGGCTGTCGATAAATTATGCCGGTTCAAATCGCCACTGGTGCGAGATAATCCGATAGACTGCCGCGACACGCCGCGTGCGAATCCAAATAATCATAAGAGCGCTGAAGCTGAACTGATGATTATACGACGAGTTACGTGTGCGCGCGCATGCGATGAATACGTGCGCGCACGAATATTTCAACGAGCGTTATACGCGTCGAGCGCGAGTTATAACAAATTTTTCAAACCGTTGCCGGACACTCCCCCTCCCCCTCCCCCTCTCCCCGTCCTATACTGGAACAACGGGAGTATAATTAATTACTGAAGCGAATTAAGGGTGCTTCGTTATTCGTGTCGACACGCTCGCGAGATGGCATCTCGCTGACGAAACAAAGCAGACAAATGTAGCGCTCATTCGCGCGCACTCTGACGCATTTATTTCCGATCGAGTCAAAACATCCGACATCGCATGTTTCTCTAATTGGCTATTGTCATTTGGAAGCATTTTTCTATGCTCTTTGTATAGATACTTTTTTTTTCACAAATGAAAGGGGTACGTGTGTAAATTGAACTCGTTTAGCGCGTTTTATTTAAATGTATTAATTTTATTGGACTGTTGTCAATTTTTATCTTCCTCTCTGGCTTTTGTCGTGGCTTAATATGTCTAAAATATTGTTTAAAACTTTTCTATTCTTTAATACTAACAAAGACATGTCTATCGCAATTACGAAAAGTAAATCAATAAGATTCTTGTATATATTAATTATATTTTAATATAATTAACCTTCTCTGAGCTGACGATTAATCCAAAGACCCACCGTCAATTATAAATTTTGAATTAGCGTTATTAAAATGAACTTTATTCTTTTTATATCAATTATGTCATTTTTGTTCCTTGAAATTAATTCCTTTTAGTCAACATAAATTAAATGGGTTTCACAGACTTAGCGTTAATAACTATGTCGCTCAGATTTTGAGGATTTCGGAGGGTTAATATAATTTATGATCTAAACGCGCAGGAACGTCAAAAATACAACGAAATAGGTTTGTTAAGATACGTCAACTAGCAGCGCAATTATATCCATCTATACTTGCTACGTTATTTTATCGGATTATTAATATTTCATCGGCATTATGCTAATATACGAATGGATAATCATTCTTCGTCGATTAAAATTCTTGTGTCTCGATGAAACGATGGAAGTTTTCTTCTATCTTAAAGAGTGGCAATATCCGCTACTTCCATGATACACGGGACACGTCACTGTCCGAACGCGATATTGCTATGGGTCTTCGCGGTCCTCTTCCCTCTGATCCTTTTCGCGGTCGCTTGCGGTGAACGGTGGCAGGCAGAGAGATTGTAATTAACGAACTCTCCACTGTTCCCTTTCGCCTTTCTCTCTTCTTCCAGTGCACAACTCGTCCTTCTCCTTCTCTTGCTCCTTTTCGGGCTTCTGCTCTTTATCCACGGTTTTTGTCGCGTCACATTCAGGTCCTACGCCAGTCGTACGTATGGTACCTTGTGCCTTCGTCCTTCTATATATGTATAGCTTAGGCACGGTCCCTACACTGTGAAAATGACGAGAGAGAGAGAGAGGGATGGAAGGCAAGGGTGGTAATAAGGGACGGGTTGGCCGGGACGCCTCCATCCTGCAGCATGGCAGGTACGTCGGGATTGCTTCTCGCGGATCGTTAAGCAGAACTGCTAACTACGGGATTATGCATACTGCGGGACCCGTCCCGCAATTATGACTCTGTTATGAATTCGTCCTGACACAAGGATCCCCCTGTCGGCAGAACGACTGCACCAGACGACGGACGGCCGCGTCATGTACGACGGCTCGCCGTACGTTTATCTCGAGACATTTACGGTGAAAAAGGTGTAAAAGCGCAACGTGCCCTCGGGTATTGGTTCGCCCCTCTTCTTCTTTTCCTTCCTCAATCCGTACTTCACAGTGTTACATGCTCGTGTATCAAACATATCCGCTTCGGAACCGAAACGTTCCTTTCTCGCACAATAGTTTTCTTAAGATTCTTTCTGTTTTATTATCCGCTTATTGTCTCCATAAAATGGTCGAAATGCAGTTTTTGTAAAAAATTGAATAAGACATTGCTATATCACAAGGGAGAAATAAACTATAGTCATTGAAGTATTTCCTACTATTAGTAATTAGTATCTGTTAGATGCCGATTCTTTAAGAACATAATTTTTGACGTGTATAAATAATACTTTTTATAAAAAAAAAAAACATTTCAAAGGTTACGGTTTTTTTTTAAATATTGCTGTTATATATAATTATCCAATCAATTTTATTCAAGAAGTATATTGCATTAAAAAGAAATGAAAAATTTGAAGATGTATAGAGTTCACGATTGTTCTTGGAGTGACAGAAACAATTGCACGACTACTTCCGTACTTATTGATTACATCCATCCACTGCATGAGGAGATTTCCGCCGCGATCTCGTCGTCGAAAAAGTTCGGCGACACGCTCTCTCTCTCTCTCTCTCTGAGAGTTCGCCGCCAGAAGAAAAACGACCGCATCGAGAAACTTCGGGAAGCGGAGCTTTTCGCGGGGATGGAAATGGCGGCAGACTTTGATCTCACTCGACGGAATCTAATTACCCTGCGGACAGGACTTCGCGGTAGCGAGACACGAAACGAAGCGAATCGTCGATCGCGAGACGACAACGTGAAGGTTCGTTACGAATTCCATCGGCGAAGTTTCCCTTCGGAAGGCCCCTTCTCGATATGTAGATATCCCGAGAAGGATCGGCAGAGGTCTAGTCCCTTCGCTTAGTTTGATCTTATATTTGACGACGAGGACGACGATGACGACAGAAACGACATGCCCATCTATATCCATCGGATCACATTATTCTCGAAGCCTGCGAGCTTAGTACCGATTCTGCGATGTGATCCGATTAAACGATTCCAACAATCAAGCGTGTCCGCTTGCTAATTCCTTTCTAATGAAGCGATCAGGCGTCACTATTAAATACCAGCACGCCCGTCGATTTATCAAGACTTTTGATTTTTGCATGCAAAGCTCGTTTAAAACGAACAAATCGAGAGAGAGAGAGAGAGAGAGAGACCGTTGTAATATCTTGAATCTCGCTGGTTCAGCACCTCGTGATAATTTTACATTTTTGTCTGCGTTACGCACCGATGCAAAATGTGGTTTCTCACTGCTGGCCGATTTAAATCACCCTGCTGATGAAAGCCGCAGGTTAATTAAAACGTTTAACGGGATTTGGGCCTTCTGCAAAGAGGCTAATTTGAGCGGAGAGCAACGTTTCCGCGAATGCTTCCGGAACGGCCGCGATTTTTCACCGTCACTCACAGCGCAGACAGATTTACGTGGAATTTGTGTAATGCGCGATGAGAAGAGAGCCCCGCGTAATTACGTTAATTATAAATCGTAAAGGGAAAACCGGGAGAAGACTTGGTTATGGGAATGATAATGCCGGAAGAAAAATCCGCGGATATAAACTCTTTGTTCTGTCCTCATAGTATCTTCACGAGAATAAAACCGGACTAATTCTTCTTTTTCATCGTGCTTATCCTTCTCGCGTATTAGGTTCTTGTCCGAGCGGGTCCTTTCTCGCTGCGGGAGCGACGCAGGGCTCTCGTATCCGATTTTCCCACGGGTGTCAAGGAACTATCGATCGCCGCCGCCGTCCCGCAGCCTCGCATCGGCTGTGTATAGCGGCGAGAGAAAAGAGGGACGGAAGGATAGGAAGAGAGAGATTTCCAATTACAGGGACTTTCCGTTCTGGAATTCCATTCCGAACGTCATTGTTCTCGCGTCGCGCGCCGCGGACAGGACTTTGATCCTTCGACGATGCGAGAGTCCGATCGCTTCGTCCGGGACACTTAACAGTCCTTCACTTCGTTCCGGAAAGTGGATAGTCAACGTATATGAGAAAAAGCGATTTTATTCCTTCTTTGAGTTCACTCGACAATCGCACGATTTCGTGCAGGAAATGAAACGTTAGCGTTCCACGGTCTACAAAAATAGGAAAACATTTATTCTAGAAGAAAACCCCCCTCTTACGACGCAATGTACATATAGGCACTTGATAAATTTATAAATGCAAGTTGCTAAATACTCCACCGTGCAATCCACGAAGTAAGATAGTTTGATGAAACCTATGTCATGCAGAGGCTGCACCTTTTCTTATCGCATTACCAAAGATATATTTTCCTCTATAATATTTTCGAATCTACGTAGAACGGGGTAGACGAGAATGGAGATATAAATGACTCGAGGATGATAATACGTATTTCACGTATACACATTCATACACGATTGAAAACTTTGCTTTAACGGATCGAGGGATATGGGAGGCAGTTACGATCGAGGGAAGGGGACGAGAGGGGGCAGCCAAGATTACGTACAGAGATCGAAGTAGGTCAGCCAAAGTATAATAATTTAACATGAGAGCGCTTTAGAGACGCGCAGCTTTCCGCGATCTTAAATCAAACGAAGAATGGAACGAGCGGCGGCGGCGGCGGCGCATGGCCTCGGGAACTTATTTATCAACGTAACTCGCGACGATGAATCCGCGCTGTCGAAAACAGTCTGCTTATATACATTACTTCTGCATTTCTCCTCAGACGTGTCGGTGTATCCGCGAACAATAGGACCCGAAGGTATCCAGCGTCTCGGGAGGGCGGTATAATCGAATTAACCATAAATCCAGCGTATTTCCGCGCAAACGGATATCCGTGATTTATGCCTGGCGAATGGTCCGAAGCGCGAAAGAAACGGGCGGCGCAATCGCCCGGTTAAAACATTACAATGAAGCAAGAAATAAATTTGCAAAACGGCGGAACGACTTTCTTAAGTTTCCAACAGTTTGCATGGGAAATATATCACTTTCCTCTACCCTCTCAATTGTATCGCTTGCTATCGCTTTTCTCATTTTGCTAATATTTGGATCATTTCAAATACCACTATATCGATCACAATTACGTCGTTTTTTTGTGAAAACTGTATGTTTATTAAAGAAGATTGATATGTGACACGAGTGCAACGGATTGCATATAAAATTTGCATAAAATCTTGATCAAAATAAAAACGAAAATAATCCATATTGAGAAATATTTACATCGATGTGCACATTATTTCTCTGATATGCTCATGTACGATATGTGCATCGGACGATCACCCTTAGCGCGTGATTTACGTGTCAGCGGTATTTCGCATATAAACGAGCCTGTTATTTTTCGCCGCAGACATCGTGCCGGTGCACGCAGGAACAACTGCGTCGCGACGCGGGCGATCCGAAATTTGTCGGTACATTGATTCGAAGAGACGAGGGTACGCGGGGGTGCGGCTGGTAAGCGGCACGTCGTCGAGCCCCGTACTCCATTACTAAAACTTTCTGGTCGCGGTGCATCGCGGTAATGCGATTCGTAAATAATGGCTCGAGAAACTGAACTCGGCGACACGCCGTCCGCCTTCTTCTTCGTTGTCGTCGTCGTCGTCGTCGTCGTCGTCGTCGTCGTCGTCGTCGTCGTCGTCGTCGTCGTCGTCGTCGTCGTCGTATTCCCGCGAGCCAAGTGCATCTGCGCGATTGAACACGTCTCCTCTTACGTTTAAACCGCAAGCTCAAAGTCTCAGCTGCATCTCCGTTCCTGCGAGAGACCGCAGGCGTCTGTGGTCGTGAGCGATCTTCCCCTTTCCCCTGTAAATTTCGTCGATGTTAAATCTTAGATGTTGCCAGCCGTGCCATGGTGCTCCAACGCGATACACAATAGCCATCGATTTTCGCAGCTATAAAGTCGCAATCGGATAGCGATCGCACTCCCGAAAGAGTTATCTCGAACTAAATTTAGGTCAACGTAATTAATTCAGGGTTAATTACGCGGGGAAGTTGTCTATTTTATATTGGAGCACGTTTTATCGCGGACGAACGTTATGGCTGTGTTGGAAGCTAATCGATTATTGCGTGTAATTCGAGTATCAGTAGCGATAAAACGCTTCGCAATTCTTTGAACAGAATAGTTTTTCAAAATTTATTTCTCGAGATTCTCGTTCGTGGGGTAGAAACTTGCTGGCGAATCGCGCGTATGTTGTAATAAAAGAATACCAATGGGAAAGGTTTTATTGCAAACACGATGTGTGCTTTTACGTTACATTTCGAATTGCGAAATATTTCAACGAAGCTGCTGCTCGCAGGCTGCTCTTAACGATATCGACGATGTAAATAGCGTTCAATTAAATTCTAGTGGCATTCCGATGTTCGTATCGGCACAGATCATTTCCTCGATTACTTACGTACTTTACATAACGTATATTGTAACGCATTCGCCCCGTAGCGACTGTGCGCTGCGCGCACATGTACAACACACATCGATTCGCACCTCGGGCACTGTTCGAAACACATGATCGCGCCAAAGTTAGATCCGTCTGCCGCGACGGGGGTTGTGTACCGCAAACAATTGGAAACGTCGTCAAAGTTCTCGCTTCGGTTGACAGCGTAACCGCACTTCACAACATGCGAAATGCGAATCGCATCCGGCAGTTTCGCGACACGCGATGAAAATCTTTTATACATGCGTCACGGAGACGCGGCGCGAAAAGTGACGCTATAAAGAGTCTCGCGTACTTTTTATGTGAAGTATATATCTCGACACTATCTCTTATTCTTGCGTCACAATTGCTTTCACTTATTCATTTTTCATTACATCTGTGACTTTTTATAATATAAGAGAAAAACTACAAATTTCTGTTTTAACTGCTGTTCGAATTTTCTGTCATTTCGGTTAAAATGTTTTAAAAAATGACAAAAAATTTTCTTGGAAAAAGATGTTACGTTAACAGAAATCACACATCAAATATGCCAAAGAAAAAAAGTTTTTAAATAAAATATTAGTAAGAAAATAAAATATTTTTTGAGTCAAGTAGATCCGAACAGCAAGATAATTTTATAAATAAATTTAAAAAGAAAATAATAAAACGTTTGAAAGAGTTACTGTGCAGACGATTATGTATAGATTGTAATTATCTTGAATGCTGAAAAAAATTTACATAACGTTCTAATATAACGAAAAATAATGAACAAATTCACTGAAAAACGCATAATCGATTCCCGAGTGTGCGAGTTTTTACATTGCTTTCACTTTACTTGCGTTTTGTTTCGCGAATGATGGTACGCCCATTTTCACGATGCGATACTTCCGGAAGAAATCTCTCATTTATCATTTTTCTACAGCGCGCTATCTCTTACCGGCAAGAAGAACGTCGTTCGCAAAATCTGCCTGTTCAAAACTGAGTATGAAGCGATATCGCGCTTCGTAAAATTTCCTCGGATCCCCATGCGATACTCGAGAAGGGATCCCGGTCCATCCTCCCCGAAGTGGAATGCCGAAAAAAATAAAATGCCACCCCTCCCTCGCGCTGTAGATAGGAGTAACCACGCTGTTTTCCGCGGACCCTTTTTCTTACGTCGAGAACGTCTAGCCGATCGTCCCTCGAACGATCTATCACGCGGCCCTGTAGGATGGTCTCTGATATATTAAACGCTCTCACACAACAAGAAGCTCCTCTCTGCCAAGTATTTTTGGATGCAAACCAGAATTTGGTACTTTGATCGTAGAGAAGTTCACTGAGCGTTCTCTCTCTCTCTCTCTCTCTCTCTCTCTCTCTCTCTCTCTCTCTCTCTCTCTCTCTCTCTCTCTCTCTCTCTCTCTCTCTCTCTCTCTCTCTCTCTCTCTCTCTCTCTCTCTCTCTCTCTCTCTCTCTCTCTCTCTCTCTCTCTCTCTCTCTCTCTCTCTCTCTCTCTCTCTCTCTCTCTCTCTCTCTCTCTCTCTCTCTCTCTCTCTCTCTCTCTCTCTCTCTCTCTCTCTCTCTCTCTCTCTCTCTCTCTCTCTCTCTCTCTCTCTCTCTCTCTCTCTCTCTCTCTCTCTCTCTCTCTCTCTCTCTCTCTCTCTCTCTCTCTCTCTCTCTCTCTCTCTCTCTCTCTCTCTCTCTCTCTCTCTCTCTCTCTCTCTCTCTCTCTCTCTCTCTCTTCAAATTTTTGTATAAATCTTTTTGTTATTTAATTTTCTGTTTCATTGCAATTTTAGCTTTTCTTTTTACTTGACTGTTGTATATGTCCTTAGAGGGTACTGTCCTAGGCAGTAATAAATGCTCAATCAATTTCTCTCTCTCGTTTTTTCGTGATAGAAAAATTGACCGTGCATTCCTTTAAAACGGGACGATGTCTTTATCGCTCATTACGATATTTTTTTGAATTCATCCGAATTTTTGCTTTGTTTGCACCATTCAAGCGGGTACTCTCGCGATTACGTTCAATCGAATTTTCGCAAGTGCGTCGAACGCGCTCCGCGCCATTAGATACCGAAAGATTCGCGCGAAGGACGCCTTTGAATATGCAAGGGTACGCCGCGCTATCAGAAAATCTCATCTCCTTCGCCGGCGGGGGCAATGAAAATCTTTTTGTGAATAAAGTACAAGCGTATCTTCTCCTTTATAGTGCACAATATTTCTTGAAAGGAAAACCTTCTCTTTCTTACTCCCACCGTTTTTCATCCCGACAACAGGAGGTTGGTTTCTATCCTTGTCTTGTCTCGCGAGAAAAAAAAGGAGAGAGGACCCATGCTCCACCGAAATTCGGTATGCGAAAAAGAAACGGGTGCAATACGTCTCGTAATTTGATGCGCGTCACTACGAGGAATTCCACAGATTGCACGCGAAACGCGAGGTGCATAAAAGCGACTAATGTAAAGTACGAGTACTATGCTGGCGGTGCCAGAAAATCGTATCTCTCTTCCCAGGGGGCATGAAGCAAAATCTTTTTGTAAAAGAGATACCTTGCATTTCCTCTTTTATAGCGTACGATATTTCTCCGAAGAAAGCGTACCTCTTTCTTACTTGCTCACGGTGACGCGACCGTCTCTTTCTAAAAAGATAAGTTTTCAACGTATTTCTCTCTAAAACTAGAATTCGAGAACAGAAAATGGAGAATTTATTCGTTCAGAGTCGTTGCCTATTTGTAAGATCGATAAAACACGAAAAGTACGTTGACATGGCGTATCATCGAAATATATTATGAGCTGCACGAAACAAATTTATTTGTGATGCTACAGTCTGAGAAGAAACAATACGAGTGCGCAAGATATCGTAATTGCTACTTTCTTCAGTTCGGTAAAGAGCCAAGAGTCAACTTTCTGCAATCATTGGTCTCGCGTATTCCCGAATTATTCGGTAGCCAAGTTATTTCGCGGTAGCGAAATTCGGTGCGTTTCAGTCCCCGTTTCAGGGTAGAAGTTTCTATACGACGTCGATTCAAGGAGAAGTAGATCGATCGACAGCCGTCGATTGCTCCGCGAAGTTTTCGCTTGGCGAGTAAGGCGAAACGTCCGCGTCCGCGTGAGAAAACTCGTCGTCGTCGTCGTCGTCGTCGTCGTCGTCGTCGTCGCTGGCGATAAGTATCGCGGGGAGAGTAACGCTCGGCCGCGACTTGGTGAGTTTTCCAGGAGCCACGAGGAAAAATCTCGAGTCGGCCGTCCCTCGGGCGATCCGTCACGCGGGTGCTCGCGATGGCCTCCGGTATTAGACGCGCGCTATTCGCCGAAACGTTTTCGCGCAAAATGTCCTCGGATGTAAAAGGCGGACTCAGGGGCGGAATCCTCGCCCATAAATTCCGGTTGTCCTATCCCTCGGCGACATGACGGAAGGTACCCTATACATCCTCGCCGGCGGCGGACTTAATAAAATGCAAAGACGACGAGCACACGTTGCCAGGACGGACTGACATATCGACGCAATACCGACCCGCCGCGCCGCCCGGACCCCCGTCGCCGCGTCGGTGTAACGTCGCCGTCCTTGGCAGAGGGAGGACGTAGAAAAATCGCCCTTCCGCCGGAAAGGACGCTCCGGCATACCGTATAAGGCGCGACGACGCTAACTTCGTTATTCACGAGCACGCGAGCGTGCCGCGTTTTTAGACTTAGGACGATTCGGTATTCCAACTCGTTTACATGCAAAGGTAAAAGCCGATATTTTTGCGCCTTCTCTTCTCTGACGGTCTCTTCTCTACGAGATAATGTTTATTGGAACAAGAACAGAACGGTAACGTGCTCAGCATTATAATTCAAGTATATCGCACTTTTTTCTGTATGCAAAATTCTCTTATGCGCTTGAAAATTATTTTTCCGGACTCGCGTTCAAAAGAAATTTTATAGCATTAAACCACATGTGATTTAATCGGATTGACGTATCATGCTGTGAATTTATCGCAATTAATAAAATTAATAAAATTGCATTCGTCCACTGGTAAAATAGTTATTAACTTTACTCAATTTTTCAACTTGGTTGAATTTCTTTAGTTCAAACATTCACATATTTAAATTAAATTAAATATATATGTAGTTAAAGTATGAAGTAAGTATTTTATGTATTTAAGTCAAATATATAAATAGTTGATTTGAAAAAATTTAATCGAGTTGAAAAATTGAATGAACTTAATAACTTTTTTTTCGGTATATCTTGATATATCATGTTAAAGTGATGATATAAAGTTACGTTGCGAAATTAATGAAACAAAAAAAAGGTAACGAGGCACATTATCTCTTTAATATCTCGACGATGATTATTGATTTAATATTCAAGACCGTGTGTAACAATAATCATTAAGGACCAAGGGCACACCGACGCATTTGTTACTTGTATTTCGTGTTTTTTTACAACCCCTCCGACGGATGAAGAATCGCGGGGGGGATGAAAAAGAATGCGTCGGGGACGTTTTAAGGGAGTTAAGTCTGCTTGTTTAATACCACTCTATTACGTAGGAATGGCGAAGCACCGTCGACAACAGGCGGGTCATTATGCGATAATAAAACGCGGATTACCGGAGCGTGCATTGTTCCCTCACGCAATAATAATATTGCTTATATCGCATGCAGGAGCCACTTATCAAAACGCGGCGAAACGACCTCTTCTAGAGCTCATAATTGCATTACGTTTCGTTTCGGTGAATATCTGATATATTTCGTCGATCGAAGCTGCCGGTGATTTTATTACGATATTCATGGCAAACAATGTCTAATATGTTATGCGTTTCGCGCGAGGTATAAACTAATCGCATTAGTTTCGCGGCGTTTATGTATAACACGGCATGCAAACGGCTGAAATCATCAACGCGTCTAAATCTATTATATGCTAGCGTAAATTAATGACTTAATGTTTAACGCTGCAGAGAACGTACGCCGACAAAAGCTGACTATGGCAGAATAGCTGCTGCAACAATACTGAAAATAATTGTTTTGTAATAATAAATTTCATAATCTTTCCTTGCAACTTGCTTATTTAAAATTTAATTTAAAATTAACTTTTCATCTTTTGTTGAGGTAATTATTCTAAAATCACGTGCCATTTTACTATTTACTATTTTACTTTTTACTATTTTTGCTAAATATTCAACATATTTTTTTCAAATTAAACCAAACGCGAGAGATCAAATCCAGAATAAAAATCAGATTTTTTAAGAATCGAGTTTAAAGATTATCCAAAAGATTAAATATTAAATGCAAAGGCACGAGCCAGTGCATTCAATGCATAATTTTCTTCCTCCGTAGGAAATAATTCCTGCAAATTTATCCCTTGCCGTCGATATAACGAAGATCAGAAGAGAGGAGACGAATGCATCCTGACGCACGTTTTAAAAATATCTGGAGGGTGCGCGGGCGAGGGTGCGAGTAGTTTTCCATGCCGCGTCGTTTAGCAACATTCGCTGTCGACGCGCGCGCGAAGGGAAACGAGAAGGTGGGACGGGACGAGAGGGTTTAACGCGTTAAGCCATCTTGTTTAATATGGCTTTATTACGTAGGTGGTAACGAACCGCCGGGAGGCCATTATGCGGCGATAAAATGCGCAATGTCCGTTGCACGTACATGTCGTTTCGCGTGTATTCCGAGCCGCGCGTCGTGATATGCCCATGCGCGTCGAACGGACCGGACGGGGCACGCGTTCGCGATAAACGCCTGCGGTCGTGTAAAGCGTTACGCCATGGTCGCCATGGCTACGCAAAATTTAATTCGCCCGTGAAATCGAACATTACGCGCGCGCGTAGCCGCGTACGGGATTTTTCAAAAATCGCGTTACCTCCCGCTGGCGCGTACGTAGCTCGCATACGCATTTGTTTTCTCTCTCTCTCTCTCTCTCTCTCTCTCGATTCCCGATGGCTTCTCAAACGAAACAATCAGCTTCTCGTTATCGTCCAATGAGAGCGGCGATGACAATTCTCGTTGCCGAGAATGCGACGACAAGATGCGATATGTATGGTTCAATTCAATGGGTGTTACTTCATTAAATCCTAATTCACAATGTTAATAAAAAAAAAACAGTTATCGGATTTTCTTTATTTGTTCAAATGTACATGATAACTGTGAATATTCTGTATGTAGACTTAAGGATGTTTTGGCTACATAATGCGAGCTAAAAGTTATCGAAATTTAAAAACTTTGTCATTTAAATTTCCTTGAATTAAATAACATTTTATTATTTTCAATTGCCGCGTGTGCGAAATTTATTATTTGAACACAAAGCACGTAATTGAAGAGACAACCTAATCAACCCATTTCTATAATTGAATTGCTTGGTTTCAAAGTAAGTTTCATAATTAACCCTCTCTTGTGCACCTTTTAAATAATAAACTGAATCTGAGTAAAATTTAACATTTCTTGAGTTAAATTGTTTAACTCCATTGTTTTAGTTAAATTAACATTTTGAGTAATATAATAACCTATTAGAATGATTAGAAATAGTTCGAATTAGGTATAATTCAATATCTCTGAATTTAACAGTGTAGACTGTGGCACGAGTTGAATATAGATCGATAATTGCGATCACGGCGCGTGATCATCGACACCTTGTGAAACTTTGCCGAAACGAGAAACGAGTATTCTCGTCGCCGTGACGATCCAGCAGTCCGTGGAGTCGACGACAATTTTTCTCCTCGCCAGCCGGGCTACTTGTAATACATGCGCCGCCGGCACCTTCCACTCCGTCGCGGTTTATCCTTATCGTCCCCGGAATTTCCTTCCAACGCGAACCCGCAATTCCCGCCCTCGCGGCGGGGGAGAGGAGGGCAGGCACATTCGTGTCACCATTTCTCTAGCTGGCTGCGGAGGACAGCAAGGCAGCGAGGCAGCGAGGGGAGCGGATGGTATCCGGGGGTTGGTTTTCTCGAAACGCGAGGGGACGAAAGGGTGAGATGGATGAACGGTGTGAGGTACGTCAAGTACGTGTGCCGTATTTTCCGCAGAGTCGCGGTCTCGTAGAATGTCGGGTGTCGTTGGCGGAGGCGCCGGAAACAGCCAGTCGAGGGTGGGTGCAGGTGGCGGAGTAACGGGGCAGGGGGGAGGGGATGGGACGGATTTGGTTATGCGTCGCCACGTCCCGGCTGGATTTGTCGTCGTCACCTCCTACTCGGGGATGAGAGACTCGGTGGAGAAGAGGGGCTCCAGCTACTACCCCCTCGGAACAACTTTGAAAGAGACCGAAACGCGGTGTAAATTTTTTCCCTTCGTTCCCCCTCCTCTTGCGGCAACGTGGAACGTCGTTCGGCGAAACGTCAGTTGCACCAGTCATTGTGACTGTGTAGTCGGGGGCAGGTTTCGACTCTCGTGAAATTATCTTTCATGCATATACTTTTTTAAATGTTTCTCGCCAGTTCTCACAGAAAAACAAATAAAAAATTTTTTAATGTTTCTGTTTCATATATATTTTTATTTATTTATTTATTTTCTTCTATCCTATATTTCTTAATCGTTCATACGCTGACGATTATGAAATAATATTGATTATCGTACGAATTCATATTAGTAGATATTATATCTCGTGACGTTTCAGATTCCATAATCTTGGTATATTTTTCGTTTTCCTTGAATACTGATCGCGCGCGACGCATGGAAAATATCTTGGTCGGATTGACTAAAATCACGTTGTAATCTGTTACATCTACTTTTTCAGACGCAGCGCGTTACACGGATGAGAAAACACTACATTTAAATTACAGCCGTGCCTTTTGCGCAAACTCGCAAACAGACACGGCAATCTAAAAACAGCACTTTGTGGAGTCGAGGATTCCGCCTCTTTTTCGGATTTATGAGAACCGCAGGAGGGCAGGCGACGTGTTAAACGTTTCTCTTCGGGGTTTTATACACACATTTGTATTACTTTTATCTCGACGGCGGTGTTGTGAAATATACTCGCGCATCAGTTCCTAGATGCAGTCGGATATGCCCGACAAATTTCGTGCCTTGACAAAAATAATAGAAGATCGTATTTCAGTGCGAGCTCAAAGTACTTTACAACGGACGTATCTAGATCGCGACAAGAGACACGTCTGCACGGACACTCCGAAAGTTTAAATCAGAAAGACAAAGCCCCCTCCC
>QKQZ01053050.1:0-20721 GCA_003595255.1 Solenopsis fugax
ACGGGCACGGATGCATCGCTGTGTGCCCGTTGCACGCGCGTGCACGGCCGGGCGAAAATTGGAAATTGATTTCGAACGGAATTCCGAGCGATATGTCGAGCACGTATCGAGCGATACCGAAATTTCGCGCCTATGAAATAGTTTCTCGGCTGTACCTTCGCCGGACGATTCATCAGAATGTCATTCGCCGGATGTGGGTCACGGTGGACGGCAGTATTTAGATGCGGAAGATAAATGAAATAAAAGATTGTTGCGACTCTCTCGTTATTTCGCTGACATTTGAATCGAGCAAGGGACTCATTTTATAGATGGGAGTTTAATTATAATATTCATTAGATTCCCGGAAAAATTATGTAAATACGGAACACGTTGATGAAAGTGCCCGCTTTTTCAATGTGCCATTCGATAGAGATATTCGATAAGATTTGGAAACGCGAGTGTTTATTGTGTACACGAACGCTTCAGAAACATCGCATGCAAACGGCAACGACAGCTTTGAGGAAAAATGACGAACAAGTTTGAGAACAACGTCAGAGCAATGAAATCGTTAGAGTGCGCGGAGTAAGAGCGACATATATGAGTAGCAGCTAAAAGCATTTGGTCGAGAAGCTGCAACCGAAGCGAAATAAAGACGATAGAGGCGATATCCCGCGACGTGGAGGAAGGTCGCTCGCGATTCCAGTATTTCCAGTATTTCGGGTGTCCCGCGGTGAGACGGCTCGCTCGCCGAATCGAACTACTTCATTAGCGGGCAGCCGTAATGACGATAACGCGTCTCGACCGCGAAGAAAGAGACGATCGCCGACAATTAATAAAGAGCGGCGGTATCCGTGGACCTGCCACCGGATTGCGCTCGGGGCTAGTTGAAAGAACGAAAAATATATATACAATTCGAACGACGTGGTTCAAAAGCGACAGCAATAGCGCACCGTGTACCAAATGTATTGTCGCCAGCGTAAAAATCTCACTTTTACACAAACACAAAGGTTATTTTATTAACTCTACTCGTCTCTTTGAATTTACTATACTATCATATTGTTTGGGTCAATAAGATAAAAAACCTCTAATAAATAAAAAAATCAATTTTTATAAAAGAGAAATCTTACGTTAACAAAGTCATCAAAATGCCAGAGAAATAGTTTTTAAATAAAATATTATCATAGTAAGAAAATAAAATGGCATTTTGAGTCAAATAGACACGAGCAGAACAACAGGGTTAAATATAAATATGTGCATAACGCAGAATAAATATTGACTCTTTTTTTTATCATGCGGCGGAATCTTTTATGCCTTCTTATAATTTTTGTGAATCTTATACATTTCTTTACGTTTTCAAGCCACACGTCGATTCAAAAGCTAATTATGTTTTCTGTGATATTTTTTAGACCCGCATCACTGCGCACTTTAATCGATTATTAATGGAATACGGAACGTATCACGGGGCGTACCACATATATTTCAGCTTCTATTTAAAAAACAAATCCGCCCCTACGGCTTTCATCCTGTCAAATATTCCCACGCCTAATGCTTACTAGCGCCTGAAGAAGCGCATGCGGTGTCGCTTTAAAACGGGAGTAACGAGGTCCTTTCAACCGCTGTCGTCGCCAGGATGCCTCCAACCGTTTTGGTAACGCACCGTCAGTTTCCTGTTTGCGGTCCTCGACAGCCTTTCACCGATATTTACTCGCGGGCCTAGACCCTCCCTTGGGATTGCTCTCGAAGACATCTCGGAAGGACCAGGACTCGGCGGCAGTGTCTCGTTTTTGTTTGCCACGCCAGGATTTCCCGACAAAAGGCCCGGTGCATAGTCATCCCTCCCTCTCCTTTCCTTTAACACTAGGATTAGAGTCAAAAGGATTCCAAGTTGTTCGTGCTAATTTTTCGCTTCTTCTCACTGCTTTTCCCTCAAGATTTCTTCAGCCGCTTTCCTTAAGAATAAAGTTAAATCTCCACGAAAATTTAGGTCAAACTCAAAGTTAAGCTTCATGATGATTGTTAATCTAACACTTCTACTTTCTATTGTCTTAATAGATTCATGTAAGAAAAAGAAGTAGCAGCGAATTCTGGATCCCGAAACGTGACACATATTTTAATCGTAGAAATTTGAAGCGATTTTAATAATTATTATTATATATACAATTTAATAATTAAATTCATATGTAGATGTTTTATAAGATTAGATAAAGAATAATATATTACTTGATTGCATTAAATTGGAAAGTTACTAATTAAATTTATATGTAGATGTTTTATAAGATTAGACAAAGAATACTATATTACTTGATTGCATTGAATTGGAAAGTTACAATTTTTATATTCAACTTGCACTTCTGTTTCTTCTTCACAATATGAGACAGAATAAAATTGTGATTATGTGATTATTTGACTTGCCCATCAAAGGGCTGCCCTGGAACTAAGAATCTTTTTATCGTACACCGATGTAGCACATCAAACAGTTAAGATATTTGATCATAAAACGCAAATGGTTTTCCCAGTAAATCTTTCTTGTTTTCTCTAATAAACCTTCGAAAAATAGAGGCATACATGGGATGAGAATCTAAGACCCACCGGCTAGTGGGTCAATCAACAGTCGAGTCAACCGTTCACAAAGCCACACTTCACCCACGTTTATTTTTTCTAAATTTCATAATATTAAAAAAAAAACAAGTCACGCATCTTTGACTGTGCCGATAAGCAACTACTATATTCATTTTTTTCAACAAGTTGTGTTTCACCGCATCTGTATTCATATACAGATTGCTTTTATAGACACGCTTTTGAAATAGCGTGAAAAAACACATAATCCTTCAAAAGACTCCTCTGAACCAAATCTTTCGTAAATCTGGAAAGGGTTGGGCCAGGTGAAAAGGGTTGTCATCTATTAGCCGCGGCTAGAAAGGGGTTTGGGAGATATTTTTGAGAGGCATTTTCTGGGCTCGTGCACAAACTCGATCCTGTCTCTCTACCTCGGTAGAGAGGAAAAAAGAGAGAGAGAGCCCTTAAGGGCGGAAGACGCACGCCCGCTGCCCCGTCACACGATGTAGGTGAACCATGCATAATATCGTGGCCACATTACCTTTCGACGACAATCTGCCCGTTGCTCCTTGCCTCTCCTTCTCGCTCTTCCTATCTAGCTCCTCTTTCCCTTCTATCTTTCTCTCTCTATTTCTTCCCGTATTCATTTCACTCTCTTATAAGTACTCATTCGCTTTTCTCTCTTCGCTTGACGCGTAGACGTGTTTATGCGAGTATTTACATGAAAGAGAAAGAGAGACGTTGAAAGAAAAAGGAGATTAGAAGGAAGGAACAGAAAAGGAGAGTGAAGGAAAGAGAAGAGAGAGGAGAGAGAGAGAGAGAAAGCAGAAGAGTGGTCTTAACAAAGGTCGATCTGCCACGCACTGCACGACAGCCAGCCATTGACATCGGGTGGGCTCTAGGTAAGGAGGACTAGATTTCACGAGCCAGCGATGCAAGATCCTTCAAAGGGCGCCGACGGGCTGCCGCAAAAAGGATTCGCAAAAAAGGACGAGGTAGGGGGAAGAGAGACAGAACCACCATGGAACCACCGCAGAAAGGGGACAGGCTTCTTCTTTAGTTAATGCTGGCTTCCGCGCACCCCGCGTCGAAAAGAAAGGAAAGACGTGAGCGAAGGGGGATCAAGGGGACAAGCGGCCGAGGCTAATAGAGAGGAAGAAGACGAATAAGAGGAGCGCGAAGCGAGCGAGAAGCACGGGGAAAAGAGCGAAACTACTTGACGGCGAAATCCATCG
Source organism: Solenopsis fugax (assembly GCA_003595255.1). Taxonomy (NCBI): domain Eukaryota; kingdom Metazoa; phylum Arthropoda; class Insecta; order Hymenoptera; family Formicidae; genus Solenopsis; species Solenopsis fugax. The sequence goes on from QKQZ01053050.1 coordinate 3,771, forward strand.
CGATAACTTAATCCCAGGATTACGCTGCGGTTAGGTATCCGCGCGGAAATCCGATCGCGCGCGCCTGACGGGGTCCGTCAGGGCCGCTGTGAAGAAACGCGACTGCTCTGTTTCCGGTTTCCCCGATTGATTTTCGCGAATCTCTGCCTCTTCGCTGGTGTATATGTATGCGATTAACGCGCGCGTGGGTGGGGAGAGATTATTATTGAGATACAAAAACCGGTGTATCTTACTATTGGATTGTTAATCAGACACAGCGTAAGTGTCAGTTGTCTTTATCAATTTTTTTCCTACGTTAATGCTTCGTGCAAAAGAGATGTCACATCTTAATAATTACTTTTCCTTTAGATTTTATAATTCTATCGGCAAAACGAAATAGAGATCCGTCGGTTCAATAATATTTCTATTCCACTGATCGTCATTGTCGCAAAAAATTGATCGTTGAAAGTGCTGCATGCATACACATCGATCACGGCCGTTTCGCAATTTTGAATCGGCCTGCCACGCACGTGTTTCAGGCAGGTTCAAGTTAGCGATTAATTGCAAACTAAAGGAGCAAGCTTAGAGTAACTAGTAAGTAAGTAATTGTTTGGTTGGCGTTACGTACAGTACTTACAAAGCCGTGCTTGTCGCTGATGTTGTTGGTGAGCTTGAGTTTGTGGAAGCTCACGACTTTCTGCATCCACTGTTCGCCGCTGCTGGGCGAGTCCGGATGTATGTACATCCTCTTCGGCATTTCCGGGTCCGCCTTACCCGCTACCATCCACCTACTGCTCGCAACACGCGTAAGATGGTATTAGAAAGTTACCGGGTGCAGTTTGCCATGTAACATGCTTCGACAATGATGAAGATACGAAGGAACGCTCTTCATCGTTATCTGGGAAAACAAATTGCTCGGATCGAAATGCAGACCACAAGAAAATGTTCAATAAGTAGACTATAATTTATTTCAACATCAATTTCTATCTCGTTATTGATTTAGCTCTTGTATCTCTTAATATCTCACGGCCTACGGCGAAAATGTTTAGTTTACATCTTACACGCCAGAACGAATTATCTAAACTAGATAATAATTCACCGGTTGATTTTTATTTGCTATATCGCTAGACTCTACTGTAATTTGAAACGAGACGTGCTAATTCTGCTTCCGATAATCGCGCAGATTCCAACAATTTTCTCGCAGAGCAGTGGTAATTCGCCTATGCATCTCTAAACGCAAACGACGAAACCGATGATCTAGAACGAAGCAAAAGAAGATTCGAGGAGAGAGAGATGTCCGGTGTTCCTCGTTGGCTCGAGTAGCTTCAACCCGCCGCGAGCATCAACCAGACGCGATTGTTGTCTTTTAAGGGAGGCGTGTCCACCGTTCGTGCTCTTTCCCGTCGTCGCAGGTGGGTCAAACTCGAGCGCGAAGGACCGGAGGAAGAACTCGTTCGACGAGTTCCAAAGTGGCTGCGGTCGCCGACGTGATGTAATCGTTCATTGTGGTCTGCGTTTCGATCGTCCGAACGTCGGTATCCGAGATGCCTCGCGAGAGTTTTCTCGAGGTGGAGAGCGCTAATCGAGTCCCTCTGTCGGAACAAGTCGGGATCCGATGTCTGTTGCGAAAAAGTTCCCGGTGCCGCGCCGCGCGCCGTCGAGAAGTGCGCGAAAGTACGTGAAAGAAATACACGGTTGTTCACTTTTGCAGCTAAGCAAACATTTGCGTTGGGCCAAATTCGAGAGAAACTTTAAACGAAAACGAGCAAACACGCGAAAGTCATTTTTAAATCACGAGCCGCGATATACCGAAACATTTAATGATTATCAATGCGCGACTGTTTAACGGAATTTCTAGAGAGAGAATTGTAATATTTATTTGTGGAATATACGCACGCGAAATTTCTTTTGAGAAGTACAGAGGTACGAAATTCACGAAGCATCTCGGTTAACTAATGTGAAGGCTTGCGATCCCCATACAAGTCGAAATAATTTCCCATGGGACCTTCCCTTATGTGGCACTTCTGCGAGAGAATCAAACATTCATTATTTTTTTTATAAATATTGCTTCGTTCACAAAAGTACACAAATATACAGATATTTACTAATTAAACATTTGCAAAAATGAATTTTCGAAGTACTATCCATAATCGATCTTTCGCAAGAAAAATGCAGAAATCGAGCGTGGATTTGTTACGCACGGCGGAAATGGATTAACCGTATTTAAGGTCACGATAAGACTGCTTAGGGTTACAAATAAATTATCTTCGACGAGTATGAGGAATTGTTCGCAGCGCACGCTCCACACTTATTTCAGGAGAGTCTCCTGGTTACAGATATTGTAATTTGCGATCGGGACCGATCCAGGATCATTCCGAAAATTATATCTGGAATATTTTCTATGCCAGAAAAAAAAAATTTAATCAAGTGCACTTCCCAGAAAAATTTCCAAGTACTAATGAAACAGTTTTAATTCGTAATCAAAACGAATGATCCAAGATCGCTACGATCGCGCAGGGTCAGAGGTATCACCTGTTGTGAAATTTATATCGGCATTCGTCCGATGCCACGATGTCCATTAGAAGTATGTAGCTAGCCTGCTTGTCTAACCCGAACACCCTCACTTTATACGCGGGAAACATGCGTCTGCGAACAATTTTGCAATCGCAAAAAAAGACACACACCATACATTAGTTCTTGCCGTTCACTGCTGAGTTTTCGTTACTTGTTCCCCGTGAAAACGGGGAGCCGTGCTTAAAATTAACGTCTTTGGAAACGGCGCTCTTGATCGGACAACCAATTCTAACGATCTCCACGAGTGAGAAATTAATTCTGTTTAATAAATATTTTTCAACATCAAAAGTAGAGAGGACGAAGACAAAAATGCAGATATCAAAATCGACATCACGCGAGTTGACTCAGAAAATGCTCGAGATCGTTAACACGAGTTGTCTACGACATACTTATATTTTTATTATTCGCCTTCGCTTTCCCTACACCACGCAAAACCACTACCTGTTGTGGAATTTGTATCTGTAGTCATCGGCGGCGACAATGTCCAGTAGAAGGATGTACTTGGCCTTGGCGTCCAGACCGGAAACTCGGAACTTCATCTGAGGAAACATCTGCCTAGACCCCCGATCAACACGTACAGTTCGATTAGATCGCTTGCTCGATTAACACAAGCTAACTTAAACTAAGTATTATGGAACTCGTAGCCATCGCGCTTATCTTATATCATCTTCTTATCGTCCGCGTTTGAGCCTCATTACAATTGATAAAAATGCACAATCCTTGCGCGCGTGATGCTGAAAGTGACTTGTCGTTTGCTATCTTTACGAAACACTAAGATAACGCGCGACATTTCCGACAAATAAAAATGTTAAATCTCAATCTAAAACGCATTCGTTCTAGAATTCGCGAAAAACTCGTCTTTCGCGAGAAGCGGCTTCGACTCGGAGGGTTTTCGCTCCTGAAATGAGTTCAAAAGGAAGGAACGTCGCGCCGGTCGCGCGTCCGCGAGTCACGTCGGCGACACCTGGTAGAATCCTGAAAGGTCGGAATAGAAACGTGCACGAGTCAATCCCGGCCGCTGTCAGACGGCGGACGCGCCGTTGGCTTCCGAGGCGCGCGTTCCCTGGAATAAAAACCGGACCCCGTTCCCCGGGCCAGAAACCGACGACGGCCGCGTTGTGCATCCCGGTAGCGGCCGTCAAGAGGACGAGCGTTCGGCCGAGGAATTATATTCGCCCGACGAAGAGGAGACGCACCGACGTCGCTCGAGAGATCTGGAAAATCGTCCCTCGGAATCACGTTTTTCGGACGAAACGCGAGAGATCCACCGTGTGTCGTGCAGCTCGCCGGTTCTATAATGAAAGTTACGCGCGACGTGTTTTTCTCGAGAAGAGTCGCGCTTCGAGATTCCACACACGGGGATTACATCGGAGTTGTGTCGTCCTGTACGCGCTAATCATGTGAAAAAATAAACATAGTAGCTGTAGCTCTTTTTGTACCGTAAAATGCTCCCTCGGACAATCGGAAAAATAAACACGTTTGAAGGTACCTGCACTCTGATTAACTAGTAACTATCGTCACATGCACTAACGACAAGATGTATCATATTCGAACGTCATCATAATTTGAAAAAAATTAATAGAATTTAATAGTAATAATTATGAAATGGTAAATGTAATCCGTAAATTAATGTTCATCACTATCATAATATATCTATTTATGTATATCTAGCACATAATAATACATTTGCTATTATAAAATATTTATATCTACCACGAAAGTATTCAATGTATACTTTCAATGTATTATTAGCTTTTTTGGAATATGCTTCCCAAGTTTCATCGCACCGAAATTACAGAATTTTATAAAGATATTTAAGAACCGCTATTATACCCTCAAACTTATTGGCACACACTTCAACGTAGAGAGTTTTTTATGACGAAAAACTCAATTACCATGATTAGACGCCATAACTCGCCAAGTTTAAGAAAATAGATTAACAGGCTGAAACATTATGATGTAGTTAGAGTCGATGATATATGTGTACAAGACGTCTCGATACGTCTAGATTCTGTACCCAGCAATAAACTGTTGTTAATGACAGTAAACGTAAAATAGGGAGTACTGAATGCGTACTGGTCTAAATCGTATCACATCAATATTTTATATTTTTTTACTTAATAATTATATGAGCAACATTTAGTAATAAAAATATGAAATAAGTAAGAAATGAAAGAGTAATATAAACAAAAAAATTTACCAAATTATATCTTGTTTTGTACGTGCTAACAACATTTAAAAAAATGGTACAACATTGGTGTTAATTTTTAATTAATTTATGTAACTCATAATAAAAATATTGACTTAATTTTTATAATAATTGCAAATATGTATGTAATGTTATAATGTAATCATACAATTTTATACTAAATTTTTATATTTTCATAAAAAAGGTTTCATTATAGGATATTTTAAATTCCTTGCAACATTACATACATATATTTACAATTATTAAAAAGATTAAATCAAATTTTTTATAAAATCTATCAAATTTCCTAAATCGTACAACTACAAATTATATTTAAAAAATAATGTTAATATAAAATAAGTCATAATAATAAAATTAATAATGAATATGAATAAAAATATGTCAATATTGCTAAAATAAATTCAAGCCAATTTTATTTCGACGTCCTTAAATTTTCATTATTATTATTATTAAATATTTAATAAATATTTTTTAATATTATTAATAAAATAAATATTTGTTAATGGGTCTTTATATTTTTAATTATTTTAATTCACAAATTTGATATTTTCAAAGGCAATACGATTTAGAAAGTACTGGTCGCTTAAATATCAAGCTATAATTTCTATAGCTCATTTGAGTACAAATCAGTACCACACAAATGAGAAATATAATAAGAAATAATTTAAGTGATACACATTCAGCAAATCTTCCGATTTTTTGTCTTGATTTAAGGATATATTGTAATTGATTTTAACAAATCATTTTAATAAGTAAGCAAATAAAAACTAAACATTAATTACAGAAATCTTTGAATTACAAGGTGTCAAATAAAAATTATTTACAAGTTTTTACTCAAGATTTTTATCATAAATCAAGTTAATCACCGATTTAAAAAAGGTCGCGAATAAGGGCTGTTGAATATCGATCGAGGGCGGTTATTGAGAAGGGCCGGTCGTTCGTCTCGCGACGTCAAAAGTATCATGGGGATTTCTGGTAGCATCTGCCTACTGTCTGTCCGTTGAGACGTTCCCCGTCGAATTTCGGCGCGAGCGAGGACAGGACAGGATCTCGGCTCGGTGGCGCGTTCGCTCGCGATAAACGAGACGCCGTTCTTATTCACGTCAAGGAAGACATTAAGCCGGATTATCCGCGCTATGTGAGCCAAAATATCCTGCGGGAGGAGATGCGCGCGAGAGAGTCCTACGTTGCTGCCGGTGTTGCATAGCTAAGAAAGTGCTTCAGGAAACCGATGTCCTCCATTCGACGGCCACGTGATTGCTCGATTGCATAACATAAAGATATTTTATCTCTGTCGCGCGAAAAATGTTATTTTGTTACATCACGCGTTCCGTCTTTACAACATTAAATTGATAGCAAGGAACAAAATCATAATAAGAGTTGTCGTGCTGTCTCCTATGTAGATAATTTACGACGCAAACAACAAACAAAATCTGATGGTATTTAATTAACTTGAAAATAATTAATAACAAAGATGCAGACGGACGCGCTGCAAATTTCTTAGATGTTTAGTGCGAACGTCATACGATATTTAATTAATTCAAATCAACTAATCAAATTAATCAATAGCACAAGCGCGTCACTGGTCTGTGTTTTCAATCGATTAAAAAGTCAATCAGTGTGTAATCAGTCTAGCCTTTAATATATGTTCATACCGCGAAATTAATTGCTATGAAAATACATAAAACTAAACAAAAAATACGACATTCATGGAATCTGAATGCAGATCTTAAAAACAACGCTTTCGCGATGGCGCTATATTATTTGATGATCACGGAGGAGAGTTTAAAAAAAAACCGGACGTACGTTATCACTATGAAATCATACGCAGGGTTAAGAATCATCCGGTTGTCTTATATATCATATAGTAGAAGTGGCGTGGCATCGATTTCTCGCGCCGCGACGCGACCTTCTCTTCCGTCGTACATAACTCTCAGCTGGTATAGCTGCTTAATGAGCGACAATACGCGGGTAAACAAATTATGAACCGGCCGTGTTGTCACTGAGGTTGCTGAAAGCTAATAAATCGTCCGATAAATGCGCCTTTGAGATATCTCATTTTCATCGCCGGCGCAGATCCTTCTTTTCTCAGCCGCTGCACTTAACGACGTATCGTCGCACGAAACGGTTCGATAAGACGCCTGCCACCGATCGAAAGCAGCTGTCCGTCCCGAATGACATACGACTACCATATTTTCCGCACCCAAATTTGGGGACACATTTGTCGATCAGGATTATCGCTCATTACGTGTTGTAACAGATCAAAATAACCAAAAGCAGCGCGTGATCCTTTATACGATCTTTTTATAGTTCTATCTATGTGATCTCTTTTCAAAACATTTTCCCCTTCGTACATGTATTTATGTATTAACCCAATAGTGCTACTCGTAGTTTTCCGACTACTCTGCGTGGAAATTTATCTACATAATTAGAAATTTTTTACATTTAAATAAAAATTTTTTTCTGCTTTATATATGCAAAATAAAATAATTGAACTAATACTATTTTAATATAAAATAAATCTTATTAAATATTATTTTAAATTATCAAATTTTTAAGAACAAAAGCTGTATTAAATTTGAATTAGCACTTGAAAGTTCACTCACAGTAGCACTTTAGAGTTTAATACAAAAATGGAATATATTTTATTAAAGACACAATACACACGTGTGTGTTTTATATATTTGTATACTAATAAAAAAATTACTTGATTCACATGAATGTGTTATTAGTACTATTCAAATAACGAATTTACATCACACAAGTAAATATTACTTGTTTGAAGTAAATATTACTGGTTTGATATAAAATGGTTATTTGAATAGTACTAATAACACATTTTTATTTGAACAAAGAGAGTAATTTTTTTCTCAGTATATATGGAAACAAGTTTCTCTAATATATTTAAAAATTTAGCTACGTAGATCTGAAAATAATTTTGTTAGAAAATAATTATGTAGAACGCTCAAGCTAATTACTAAAATGTCAAAATTTTTTTGCTCGTCATTCTTGAACGGATAATTATTTTGATATTCCAACAAAAGTATTTTCATATCTGTATTCAGTTAAATTGTTAGATATTATAGCGACATCATTCTCTCTCTCTAAGTCGTTGCTTTTTAAATGCACTTTAAATTAACTCGAGTGATGAAAAATGGATGTGAAGATTCAAAACTTTTTAAAAATTGTACTGGGGAACCTAGTTTCCTTTAGAAAAAAGGGCATGACATTCCTCAGGAGGCGCCGTTCGGCTTTAATGGTCATCCTCCTCCCAGATACGGGAACGGGCTTTCGAAGTCTCAAGATCGGGACCTTAGTGCAGCGGGGCCCCGAGCCATCAGAAGTATTCATCAGGTACGATCCTCATTACAGTTTATATTGCTGTCGGAAAGAACGAGAAATTAGGTGCCAGATCTAGCCGCGTCGCTGTTGTCGACGCCGTGCCAGTGTCTATGCCGGCAATAATACTAAAAATTAGATCGTAAAAGAAACGATCGCACGCACGATAAATCGTATCCGAGAAAATTAAAAGAATCTACGGGATACGACTCGGCCGATGATGGCATTCTTTTCTACGATTTCTATTTCGAGCATACCCGTGATGATAATAAAAATCATGTAATCTTTCGAAAGCGTGAAATTTATTTATTTTAATTCCCAAATACTCCCAAAGAGTAGAATAAATTATGCGTAATCCCATTATTTTCAAGCCCGTTAGAATAAATGAAAACATGATGCAATAATCTCTAAATATCAAAATTCAGATTTTAAAAAAAGTTGAGAGAAACATGACGTGAAACGAGGAGCTGATGGTATTTTCTCGCGTTTTCTCATTGATATACGGCGCTACGCCTATGGTCCGCGATTATTGCTATTAAATATGTAGCGTGAGCGACGATACAATTACATCGGAAAAACGATAACGGCAGCCGTGACGATATCGCGTTATGATTGATTCGCGAAGGTATCGCGCGGTGAAACGGAATAGAATACAAAATAAAGCGCGACATAAAACGGGTAACTTTGTCGAGGCACCTGCTCCGTCCGACATTCGATCATCCGGCGTTCCTTCCTCGTTTGTAATTCTTCGTCCCGGTACAATGTTCAAAGGGCTTTACACATAGCAATCTTCCTCTCTTTCTCTCTCTCTCCCTCTCACGAGCACGTCAGTTTATTCCCATATGGCATATGGTGTACTCCCATTTTCGAGACTCCCGATCGATCCACAGCGCGAACTTATATCGCGGATGCCATCGCTAATAAGTTGCGAGATGCTAATCTTTTTAATCGATATATATATATATAATTTATGCTTTCTCTTCGTTCACGATGATCGCGATGATCGCGATGATCACGATGATCGCAATTAACGACTGGACAGACCCATTCTTTTTATAACAGCATATAATCCTGTCAGATTAATTGTAACTTTGACTCTCTCTATGTGTCCCGTAATTTAACAACAATTAGCATATGCAGATACATTTAATTAATTGCACGTTATATAAATATTAATTAAACATGTAGATAGATTAATTATGCATATATGTAGACGTGACACAGAGCTTACGTATTTTTATCATTTTGTTTCAATCATTTCGATCATTTCAACTTTAACATTACCGAAATTGCTCCCTTCCTTCTCTTCCTCTTACATTCTCTCTCTCTCTCTCTCTTTCTTTAAAAATTTTTTCTCTTTACTATGTTTAGTCTTAACTACTCATCCTGTCATCTAAGCGCCTAGGGGAGAGCCGCGCCTCACCTATTTCGTTTAATTATTGGCGTTAATTATGTTCTTTTCTTTTATTGCTTTACATATGTTCTTTTCTTCTAATGTTTCTCTATTTTCTGTTGCGTTTAAAAATTTCAGATTCAGTCTGCAAACCTAGCCTTATTTTGTTTATGTTTTGTTTTTGTTAATACTGACTATATAACTCGCGCGATTACTTTAACATTGTATATATTCTTAGAGGGCTGAGCCCTAGAATATTAATAAAGCTTATTCATTCATTCATATTCTCTCTCTCTCTCTCTCTCTCTGTGTGTGTGTGTGTGTGTGTGTGTGTATTTCTCTCTCGCTGCACTTTGCCTCGTGCGCGCGGAAGTGGTCTGCCAGTTTCGAGTTTAACCACAGAGATGCACTTCCGGGACACCCAGTACATCCATCCCCGGTACTGCGCTTTCCGCGGTATATGGCAGGTGGAAGAGAGATCGCTTCCACGAAACCTCAGGAGCCCGCGGTGATGTGCAAGAGCACGACGAACGACGACGACGACGACGACGACGAAGACGATGAGCGGAGCGTGCACATGTGCATCCTCTCCTCACCGAGGCTCATACACACACATACGCGTGTCTCTCTCCTCTTCTCTCTCACGGCGACGTCTCGCGCGAGAGCTTCCCTCGTCTGTCCTACTGACAGCCACCACTGCTGTCCTTCTCTCTCTCTTCTCACGTATTTGTTTCTCGGACGGCGCTAATTTTCGACGTTACGGCTCTATCGGCAGGGCCCGATCTAGACGCGGCCTCGGGCGTTCTTTCGGCGTTTCGTGCCGGCCCTCTGGCTTCTGCCTTGTTAACAAGAGACGGAGAAACGTTGAAGAAGCGGTTGCACACCGCTTCGATCGAATATACCGCACACACGCGTACACTGCTTTGCTCGACGAAACTCTCGCTGCGTCTATAATCGCGATGATCGTCGATCGTTAATACAATGATACGTAATAACTTCTCATTGAATAATCGATCACAAATATTTGGTAAAAATAGAGAAAAGAAAAAGAGTATTTTATGGAAGTATTAATTTTCCTCCCAATATATTAAGGTCATTAAAAAGAATCATTAAAAACAGCTTTTGTTGATAACATTCAATCATTTATAATTCCGTCACCTCCTTCCTCTCTAAGGTTGTCTCTTACTTTATTTTCTAAAATCACGCAATATAATCTGCTTTTGTTAAGTTTATTTTAGGATATCCGAGTTTAGCTGATTCTCTTACTTTATTTTACTATGTTAATCTTAGTTTTCATCATGATTTATAACCTACTCTGTCTCTCTCTCTCTCTCTCTCTCTCTCTTTCATTCTGTTAACCACGCGCTTAGGAGAGAGTTTCGCCTCAATCATTTGAGTTAATAATTTTCTTTTCTTTTGTTTTATTTAATTATGCTTAAATTCTGTTATATTATGTAAATATTTTTTGCTGTATTCTGTTCTATTTTTATTTGTATTTTATTTTATATTATGTTTATTTTTGTTATTCATTTCGTCGATGTAACTCGCCTCGCAATTCTAAACTGTATATGTCATATTTTTAGAGGGCAGGGCCCTAGAATATTAATAAAAAGCTCAGTCAGTCAGTCAGTCAGTCTCTATCTTCCATCCATTCATTACTTATGTAACAGGACGTAAAAATAAAAAGAATAATAAACTTATCGTTCACATATAAAGCTCTTGAGCGAAAGTGATTCCTACGAATAATTTTATTCGTGAGCATCGCAGTTACGTAAATCTGAGAGCCTCGTTCGAACAGACATAAATAAAGAGCAGCTCGCTCCTCGCGAAATATCTCTTACGATATTGTCGATGAGTAATGACGACAAATAGGGGAGAAAAGGGACGGCGCGAGCGAGCATACAGGTGCACGTTGCTGCTGCCGATGCTGCCGCCTCTTCTTCGTCGTTACGAGAGTCGGAGTCGCGCCGATATCTCGATGGAGATACACCCGCCGTCGCGTCGGTTCGATGAAACCAACCGCGGATTTACGACGCGGACGGACGCGCGATAGGTGTATCGGCCTATGTAATCGTCGTGCGAATCGCGCCTTATTTACGACGCTTGATTATGCACGCTCCTTTCGCGCTTCCGAAAGGCGATATTTCTCCAAAGCGCGAACGCACTTATTAGGGAAGTGAGCGGAGAGCTATGGAAATGAATGGATTAAGCGCGAGAGTGGCGAACGAACGATCTAAATACATTTTCAATGAGGCGTCAGATTTCTATACGCATCCGAGAAAATGGAAATCTATGTTTTATCGTGATTGTATAAACAACTCTTACTGATTTTCGAGGGTCGAACAAGAGAGAAGAGACTCTCCCTTTATCTCTTCACGCTGCAATTAAGAATGTGCCCTCGAGCCCTTCACGTGCGTGGTTTCTTACGCGACGCTGAGAAATTCAAACGACGTGCCGATGGAACGCTACGACTTTGCGCGACTAATCGTTACGATTTCTCCGGGTCGTGGCCGGAGGCCGTAGAAAAAGAAGCCTCGTTATTAAGCCCGAGACGAGAGCGAGCTCCCCGGTAAGGCGTAACGACGCGGCGCGACCGGCGCGGCGGACGGATAATGCTCGTCGTCCGGCAACTGTAACGCGCATACCCGCCGCATCGCCTTTATGCAACGCACGCCGAAGAGTCTGGATCCTCCCCGATCCTCTCCGCCCCCACCGTCACGCACTCGTCGATAAATCGAAGGGGGGAATCGTTATTTACGGCGCGTCATTACACGCGACGGGGACGCGCCACCGAAAGAATCCCGCGCAACCCGGTAGCTTTAAGTTAATTTATTTTATCGCTAAGAGCGAGCTGCAAGCCCACCGATGATTTGCTCTCGCGTCCCTTTCGCATGCCCATTTATTTCTCTCTGCCCGCCAATCTCTACCGCTCCTTATCGCCTTCCTCTCCTTCTTCAACCTCCCGCCGATCTCAGGCCACATAACGGGTGACGCCGCGAATCGTGCAGTACGCAAAAGCCTTCCCCGCCCTTCCACAAAGTTTATTAACGGATTGTTAAATCGATTGAACATCCTTTGTTTGTTGCTTTCTCTTTGAAGCGAGGATTCGCGCGTACAATTAAAATTAACAACTTTCGAATTGTGCGTGCTTTATCAATATGATATATAATTGCAAGTTTTAATAGAAATTTCCTAATATGGAAGATACAAGCACACAAGCGAGCGGTCTTTCCTTCTCGACCCTTTCTTCCGGAAGCACCGGTTGCAAGGACACGGTTCATCGCATCCTTCACGCTCTTTCCGAGCTAAGAAGCATAAAGTATGGGTTTAAGAAACCGCACGACCGTGCTCTCTGCGCAAAAGAGCCGCCGCGCAGAGAGGAAATTAAAAAATCCCCCCGAAACTGCACCGTAAAACTGCCACGTCGCGAACACCGCCCCCTTCCCCTTGCCCTCTTCGTCCCGAATCCCGATGAATCAATCGCGCCGTATATTATAATACAAAATTATCGCGTGCACCTCCGGCGTCGTTGTTTTAATCTGCTTACGTCCCGCAAATTTATCGACGCGCCTCGTAACGCCGTTTTTCTCGGCGCTTCGACGTCAGGAGGAAGCAAAACACGCCGGAAAAGGCGGGGAAGAGAGCGTAGCAAGGGAGGAACGGAAGGAGGCGAGGAGAGGAGAGATTTTATGGGACGACGAAGGGCAGGACACAAATCTATTCGCGAACTGACAGTGAAAAAGAGAAGCAAGAAGAGCGAGGAGAGAAGAGTCACCTCTCCGCCACCTTCTTATCCTCCTCCTCCTCCTCCTCCTCCTCNTCCTCCTCCTGCTTCTCGCCGCTCCGTTCACTCCTCTCGGCTGCGCGAGAGTCTTGTCGAACAAATCGGTACAAACGATCGTCGTAAAGCAGTTAAGGTCGAGTTTATATACGCCTTTCTACCGTAGGGCCCCGCGTAGAGAGCCCCGAAGAGAGATGAGCGGGCGCGATAGGGAAACCGATAGTCGCCGCTCTCTGGCACTCCGCCAGAGTTTCGAGGGCTTCCTCTCCCTTCAACCTTCGGCCGCGTCTCCTCTCGCGGGAGGACCCCCGCAGCGAAGAACTTTTTTAACCGGATCCGAGAGAGAGGAGGATCGACGGAACATACCAAAGTCGCGTCTACGTCGAAAGTTTCTCCGAAACCTTTCGTCCCTTTACAGCCGCGATTCGAAACGGAAAAGCAACGCGTGTCTTTGTTTCAGTTTTGAACAGTCGAAAGAATTATTTCATATATCTTACAACCTTTATGGTTTCAACTTATATAATTAGATTAGTAATCTTTGTACAAAACATAATTCTTTGCGTAACGATCACCTACCACACTTTGCTTTAGATTGGTAACATATGCGAGTCGAAGAAAAAAAATTGTGGAATCACGTTGCACTGGGCGAAATTAAGAACTTGGAAGGAAATGGATCACTAATCGAGGATATACGTCTCGAGTATCAAGCACGACTCTCCGATCGCTTCCTGTTGCTCCGAAGGACAACGGGCAACAGCTTCGTGATCGAGGAGACTCCGTGGTAGCTCCGGTATAATTCCGGGCGTTTATGACTTGCCAAGAACAAATAATAATTTAGTGGGCGTCTCCGGCCTTCACCCCCTGCTCGGAGGAATCCCCCTCCTCCTCCCCTCTCCCTCTCCCGACAAACCCCTTTCTCGCCGACCACACTGTATAAATAACGAGTGGCGCCAGCCGAACTTCCACTGTTACATTATCTCTTATGGTTTACACGCTATAGGGCACGCCACGGCCATCATTATACCTCTCGTCTTCGTTCCGTGCGTGCGCGCCACACATCCGCGTGCGTGCGTGTGTGTGCGTGTGCGTGTGTGTGCGTGTGTGAGCGCGGAGGCTCTCCACGTCGTGATCTCGCCATGCGGCCGTACCTATAGGATTTCTTATTAGTCCTCTTCAACTCAGGTGTGAGAAACTCGGAGAACTCGGCTCGATCGTAATGACGCACGATCGATTACGTACCGGGTGTCGTAAATTTACAGCCCCTATAAATAAAATATGACGGAACGGATTGTCGTGACGTAAAACATTTTCTTATTAAATTTAACACTTGCGATATTTCGCGCACTTTTCATTTTTTTTTTCTTCGTTCCTGTATTATGGCGTATGACATAATAATTGACGATGACTTATAGTTGGTTATTCGATCCAAGCCTTTTTTTAAACAAGAGAATAATATGCATTGATATAATAGTAGTATAAATGTGGTCTATAGCTTTTGAATTAATAGAGACTGCTGTAAGTGGAGTAACCACGTCCCGTGCAGCGTGTAGCGGCAGCTGGTGAATGGCGAGGTACCTATTAAAGTCCTTCAGATAAAGCGCAAGATTAGCTTGCCCGCATAAGATCGCTAATTAATCAGATCCAGCTTGTCGCTGCCGGCTTAATATCGCGCCTGTGATATATGCGTATAGAGCAACGATCGCACTAAGAGCGATCTCACAATGCTCGGGACTCGCTTCACGCTCGAGAGAGCTGAAGCGATACTTCATTATTTATCGTTTTATCATGCTAAAAGCACAGATTAAACACAGATAAACGCGATCGATTCAATTGACAAATTTTCTTTTACACTGACGTGTAAAAGTGACAAATGAAAACTCGTTATTTTCGAGAAAATTAGAAGAAATCTGACGGTAAATGAGTCGCTAAAAAAAAAAAGAAAAAAATCAGACAGACGCAAGCGCGGCATTCTCGAATTCAACATCTTTTTGTTGCACCCCATCTGAGCGTTTCACATTGAATTCACACTTTCCACGCCGTGAGAAAGGGGTTGGCTCGCGCGTCATATTCAAGTGGCGTAGGTTAGGCCGAAGGCGAAGAAGATGCCCGTAACAGCTTTCTATTTGCATACCACCGCCTCCCCGCGTTTTCATCCGCGAGGCCCCCCCTTTTCGACACCACCGTTATTTGCATTCAGAAATTGGCCGTCGACCGCCGTGCAGCGATCTCCTTCCTTCCTGCCCGCCCGCCTGCCACGCCACGCCGCGCCACGCCACGCCACATTCTCTCTCTCTCTCTCTCTCTCTCTCTTGCGTTCTCTCTTCGTTGTCCTTGCCTTCAGAAATTTTGAATGAGCCACCAGCTCGGCCGAGATCCATTTACTTCACGGTGAGAACAGTGTCACCTTTAATTATTTTTTCAACGCAACAAGAGTGTTAATTAATTAACCTACACACGTTTATAAAGCATTTCATAGGCTTCATATAAATATAGATTACGGTTTAATCCATTGAGACAGCTTATGAATATATTTTTAATATATTAGCATCTCCAACTCGTCAAATAGGATACAATGTGTCCAGATATCTGCTTGAAATTTATGATCTATCAACTCACGCTGTGGATCGTTCAACCGTAGCTCACGTTTTTTCAATGTCCGTGGCTCGTACAAATGTATTTATGCGAATAAATTGAGTAGAATTTTCTTCAGTTTCTAATCGCCAGAAAGATATCCTCGCTTTATCAAGCACGGTGCGTCGATTTTCCTGATTCTCTTTTCCTACACGCTAAGTGAACAGGGGAGAGAATATTCTTCTACGATGTATCCAAAATTTAGTCTTAACGCAGCAACTGTAACGGGCGAGAAATAAAATAAAATTAAAAAAAAAAAAAATTAAAAGACGATTCCATCGGACGCACAAGAAACTATAATTATCCCCCTTCCGCGCGCGCGCGCATATCAGCCCCGACAGTTTATATTTCGTAATTATAAAAATGAACGCGCTGCTGTGTCCATCAAGATTTAAACCAGCTGTAATGCACGTAATACGATGCCGGCCATTAACGCGCCGCGTTGTTATACATTCGCGCGATACGAGCAGCGCGAGTCGAAGCGAATGCGATGCGCGAAGCGCAGAGGAAATGTGTCGCGAGGCGCTTAATTAGACACTTCATGGACGCATCTATCGTATTCAAGGACTGATAACGTTACACCTTATCGCAAACTTGACTTGATCATAGGCTATTATCTATTTCGTAATTGAACGTAACAATCGCCGATCACGATTTCGGCTAATAATCGTCCGTATCTCGCGTATCTCGATCCCTTTTTAAACGCGTTCGTTCAGGTAACGGCGTTTTTGCATTCCGTATTGACAATGTGCATTCGGGACGTCGGTACTTTATGCCCGACATTAACCGAGAAGACTCATCCGCGTCACTCATTCGCGATGTCGATGCCCTATTAAGTTCGAGCGGGCCCGCTTTCAACGTGTCCCGTCGAGTTTGAAGCGCGTCGAAAAAGTTGATCTTGACGTATCGCAGAGAGAGAAAAAGAGAGAGAGAGAGAGAGAGAGAGAGAGAGAGAATATAATAGGTATCGTGCTCTCTACTGATGACGGATAATAAAGCTCTCGCACCTGTTTGAGGCGCACGTCAGATCGCAATCGCCGTTTAA